>JAOXJP010129059.1:0-10084 GCA_025762735.1 Platanus orientalis | reverse complement strand
GCAATCCCCCCTTGACACATAATTTCTCTAAGTTAACCTTGTTTCTGTTTGACATCAGGGCAATGTCACTAAGCCAAGAATGCATTCCCTTTTCTGGCCTTCTGAATCCTCAACTTCCTTTAATTCGGGTATTTTTCTTATGAGTTGATCTTTATTTCTTGTTGAACCTTAGTGAATTGGCTTTGTCTAGTTTCATTTATTGTGATGCATTCAAGCGTCGTCAAGCCCTCTGATGTCGTGTTTCTCCCCCTTGCTTTCTGGTCCTCGATGTTTTGATTGACCACCTTTCTACCTCGATGCCCTACTCTTAGATTACTCGAATCGTTCTAATTTCTCTTGCCATCGTGAGACAAGATTGCTCAATCGTCCTGTGTTAAGTTGATGGTGACTACGTCAACATTAACTGGCTTTGAGACTGTAGTAACCGGTCCCGGCTGGGTAACCAATCGTCTTTTATAATCAATTGTTGGTCTCAACATTTGTTAGTTACTTCATTAATCATAATCGTATTAATATTTACCCATATTAGGGCAAGGTTGGTTTCACCTTATTTCGTTTAGCATATTATTCAACATGCCAGTTTGCCTTATTTCCTTGTTTTTTCTTCTGACACCTCTTCGATCATAATTAAATCGGCACCGAATAACCCTCTTATTTGTTATGGGACGTCGACTGACTGATGCGCTCGATCATTAGCTTTTTTAAGTAGCAAGGATCAATGTCGAATTTGGTGGCATTATGATTCTTAGGGGGCTAATCCTCGATGTTTACCAATTCACCACATGACCCTTTATCTATTTGCCTTGAGGTTTGTCTAGCATACGTCTCGTGTGATCGTCTTTTCACTTCTCTTTTACTACTTAGACCGTGTGCCGGCATGGTGCTTCAACCATTGCTCAATTGATTCAAATGCTCAAGTTCTTCCCCCACATGGTCTCGAGGTGGTAAATTTCACTCGCATGGAAAGTGCTTGTATTTTTTGGCCTAAATCCTCACACGACTGTCGGTAAGAGCTATATTGATTCAAGGGATTCCCCTAAAGCTTATAACCCAAACTATTCAACAATTGAACTTGTTGTTGAAGACATCCCATACTGTTGGAATCTGTATCACCCATTGAGGGACTTCTTAGGTATCCTCTAGAATGTGGGTGTCTTTCGAACCTCCCTCGGTGTGGTAGACTTAAGGCTCGATCGAGCTAGTCTTGGCCAAGTTGTTCTTTATGGCCACACAACTCCTTATGAGCCTCCCCGTATGGGTTTTCCATTGGGATCTTGAGTCGCTGGTCATCGAGATGAACTGTTGCTTAACCTTGCTCCCCGAGTCCCCTCGGGGTTCTTGGTGCAGATCCATCAAATTCTATCTCTTCAAACCATCCTCTAACGCCATGCCTTGATCCTCTTTCGAATTGCCCTTGCTTGACCATTAGCCAGAAGGTTACAGTAATTGCCTTGGCTAACCTATCAAATGCATCGAGTTCATAATCAAGTTCTCAGGGCTACTTGTACCATGTTTTCCCCTAAAAATGATCACTTCCGTTTTTCAAGGTGTTAAAACTATCTCCCCCTCTAAATGATCTCTCACTGTGGTTGCTAATCTCTGTGTTGGAAAAAATCCATTATTCTATGCTTTGTCTCGGGTTTTGGTAACCTGGATAATCAGGACAGGTTCGGTACATACCTCAACAAAGAGGATTTTTCACAGACTTTGAAAGGAGGGAATGAAAAACTAGACTTTGTTGATACAACAATTGATAACATAGTACAAGCGTCTTGCTCAACCCAAGGAACCACTTCTTTTTCTAGAGTTGTGCTACTTGATATTAAACAAGTTAGTGATAGAAACCAAAGACTGAACCAGGTCCAATTCTCTCAAACCGAATTACAAACTATTTTACATTGCTCCTACTCCTAAGATTGATCTACTCTTAAGATAGAATAAATTTTGATGATGATGTTTATGTCCTTCTTCTTCCTTTTCTCACATATTTATATCAAGTCTATTGGTTATAACACCTTCATGTCGTTGGGTGGTTGTTTTCCACTTTTCATTCTTTCTCATCGCTACAGTCACCTTTTTCATCCTTTATCGTGGTAGCAAATGCTCATCATGGGGTGCGTAGTGGCCTTGCTTTGCTTGCTTCGCATAAGTGATGACTCACATTTACTACATGTTAGATATCATGACACATGTCTTGACTCCTACTTTGCATCTTTGTTGGAAATATGTCACGTGACTTTATTTTGTTGATGAGTTTCCACGTTAAACAAAATCCAAGCACCATCCATCTGTAGACAAATTTTCAGGATGGTGCCAACAATAGTTATGTCAGGTTTGCAGATTGTGTCAAACATTGCCACCCTGGTATTAGGATGGATAATTCCCAAGTTTCGTAATGGTTAGACTCTAATTGAATTTTTCCTTTGATAAAGCTATAGCTTCTTGCTGCCATAGCTCATATTGTTTGGATCCGTTGGAAGAATATGAATGCTGAGTTATGAAAATATTTCTTTTAATCCTAATGGTATTCTCTCCTCTTTTTTAACAAGTCCATGAACGCGAAGGGATCACATAGCACAAACAGAGTGTTTCGCAGCTTATCTTTTGAATGGATCTGATAGCTTTACTTTGGTCCATGTAAGACGCCAAGGAAATGAGGTGGATCATTGTCTTGCTAGGCATATTACCTTTCTAAGTCTCCACTGCCGTGGTTGTATGTTCGACTTTTGTGGTTATCCCCCACTGTTGCAACAGATGTAATCGCTCCTTTGGGAGCCGCCTGGTTGTCTTGATGAAATATTCCGGTTTACCAATGTTTTTAAAAAAAGAAATCCAATCTAAGCCAATACATGGGCTACCCAGTTAGCCATTCATTTATAGCATGTATGTCAGTCACCTGAAATGTAATCATTTCATTTGAGTTTCCCAAGGCATTTATAACCATGAGGTGATGGCTTGTAATGAACTAATTCAAATTTAGCTGTTTATTGAATTAGAATTAGTGCTGAACAAATATGCTACATGGGGTGCACACATAGCTGTTTATTTTATGTATTTATATTAGTGATCCATGCATGAATATATTTGCTTATAGCTATGCTATTGTCTCTAAAACGAGGATCATAGGCAGCCACAAACTAAGACAAAATCCAACCCCTACCCCTACCACCCCAAAAAATAATAATAATAATAAATAATAAAATAAAACAAGCCAGTCCGAAGGCACAATCTCCATGTAGACCAGATTTCAAGTGCACAAAAGACGTGTAAATGGACCAGGGGTGGACACATCAGCACAGAAAAATGATAAGTGCCCCCCCCAAAAAAAATGTAAATCACTTTTCGATGCTGATGTGTTTGCACCCTAGTCCATGCACACGGCATTCACACATCTTTTATGTGTACAAAATCTGGGGGCATCTCCATGTGTTTTCATATTGTATTATCCATGAATGCGCAAAGCAAGAGTTGGATGACGTTAGCCTTCTATTAAACTAGGTTCCTCAGTTCAGCAATTTTTAATTCTATGAATTTGTGGATGTGTGTACTTTTCTTTCTTTCTTTCTTTTGGGTAAATTGTGAATGTGTGTATCTATTCATCTAAAAGTTTTAAGTGACTTAAAGCTCCAACAAGTTTGTGATTATAGGAACCAAACACCATGCTTGGACATGAAATTCCTGAAAAGAACAAAATGTGGGAATTACATAGAAGCACAGGTACTATGGACCTCAAACATTCATGACCTATGTTGACACTCAATGTACTTTCCCAGAAAAAAAATGTTGGATACTCATGTCAAACACATGGACATTGGACATTAAGCATACGTGCATGCATTTGCATGTGCATATATGTATGTATGCATGTATTTACATGTCTGCATGACTATTTGTGAATGAATGAATGTATTGGAGTCATTTTTGTACGTACTTAAAACCGAAAGCACTGCCCCTGAAATTCTGTATTTTTTTGGAAATTTCAGAAAAAGCCACAACAGATTCCCAAGTTTTCACCCAACATTCACAGAAGTGACAAAACACATGCCTCAATTCCTCATGATCAGTTAAAAACAAGCTTAATTATGGACATTTCCTGAGATACTTTTATTGGTTTATACTTTCATCAAATACCACTTTACCTCTTAAAAGTCAGTAGAAATTATAGTTATCATCTACCTACCAATTTATCGATGTAAAACCTCTAATTCTACTTTCTATAATGTTAAACAGTAGCTAAAGCCTAAATGAAGTGCATGTTCATCTTATGCAACTATTAAAATATTTAAAACGATAAAAATTGAAATACTTAATCTAAAGTATTTAAGTGCATATAGGATTTGGTAAGTTGCTAAATTCTGTGGGTGTCGTACTACAGACATGGGTTCAAAACCCGTCTTCACCTATTTACCTAGCAAAAAAAAAAAAAAAAGGAAAGAAAATTGGTTCATATAAAATGGCTAACAAATATTTAATATAATACATGTTTTTAAATTATGAAATAATTAGAATTAAAAAAAGCAGTAATATTTAGTGTCTATGTGTATGAGTCGGAATATTTTGTGAGACAGGGCATAGGGATTGTCCCCACTTGCCATTCAAAATAATGGAAAAAGCATACACAATGGGTAAAGCAAGGTGTGTTAATAATTACACCCTCTCAGTGTATTCACTACGATAGCTACAGATGCTTTTTCCCTCCTCATAGTTACACTTATCGGTGTAATCCCTATGTGCTGCAGAGCAGAGGATCTGGAGTGTTTATATATATCAAAAACAAAAATAGCAAGAACCTAATAGTGTTGAACCTTTCAATTCAACAAAACGTAAAATTTGTTCAATAAAAAATAACTAATTAGATATTTATATCCTGAATTGGCATAAAATACTATATTTTATAACAAATATAGACTTGAATATTCTTTTCTTATTTTTTTTTATTTAAAAAGACTATTTTTTTCATGTTCAAGTAAGAGGAATGCTGAGGGTTCACCCAAAAAACAAAAAGGGTTAAAAGGAATGCAAGGAAGGAGGGCAATTGTACAATACCACCCCCAACAGACAAAACAGAATCACAGCCTCCACTTATTTAAAAATAAATAAAAAAAATGACACCTCCAGTTATCACCTGTGCCTCTTCTTGTTTTTTTTTTTTTTTTGTTCAGTTGTTGCCAACCATGTCAAACGGTAACCAGTCCATCTGTTTTTTTCTTTTAATGGGTGGCAATTAGGCTGCATTCTTTCCTACCATCCCTTTCAAAATTTAGGAAAATATAAATCAATTTAAAAATATCAAGACAATCATAAAATAACTAATATTTTGAAACCATATTAAAATTAAAAAAATAAACAATGAAAAGTTATAGTGGTGAAATTTTCATTAATGATGAAACGTGTGAATATGTATATATATGTGAAGTTATAACATATATGTATTCTACTATCCTCACATATTCTCTCTTTGGCTGCTGTTATTACCATAAAATTTCCACAATTAAGCCTATATTTTCTAATAAGCAATTACAAACTCTCTCTCTCTCTCTCTCTCTCTCTCTCATGCATACAATCTATTGCACCTCATGCCATGCATGCTAGTTTAGCCTAATGCAATGCAATATAAATACCTCTCTCACTCATGCATTCACTCTATAGTACCTCATGCCATGCATGCTAGTTTAGCGTAATGCATTGCAAAATAAATACCCTGCATTCTATGTTTGGATGAACACAAAATATCATTGGTGGCCGTAAACTAAAACCGAGTGCTCCAATACAAGCAAAAAACTGGTAGAGGATATCATGTGTATCCATGCAATGTAATGTCAACCAATCCAACAATCAACTTAAAGAACAGATTGCAATGACAGCTCCAACCTTAAGCAAACTTTTATTATATACAAGATAAGGGTTTTCTAGGGTTTCAAAGTTCAAACAACTACAGTGAGAAACTTTTCCTACAGAGAAAACATGTTTTCAACTTAGCCTAGACATGATATCTCCTTCTTACTGGCTAAGAATCAGATCAGAGAACATTACTGAGATTTCTCATTGGGAACGAAGAAATCAAACCTGACATCAACAGAGCCAGAACTTTCCCCAGTATCCTTGTATTCAATATTCGTTATTGTTCCGAACTCATCCTCGTCTTGATATTCAGGTTTGACTCGCCGGACTGGCACTGTGACAGAATACACAGTCCCAAGATCTGGATCTGTTGAGACACTAAGCTGGACTTTTTCCTGTGAGTCTATCTCTACAAAATCAGACAGAGCACCCACAATGTTCTTCACAATCTTCCGCTTTGCCTCATCGCTAACTGCACACCTGTCAGAGAAGAGGATCATCTTTAGGCGTTGCTTGGCAATCTTTGCATTAGAGTTCCTTCTCGTCATCGGTGATGGGAACAATATCTTCCAGGCCAAGTTTAAGCGCTCAAAGAAACTCATGTTAATGGCATTGAGAAGAAAATCCTCAGCTTCTGGGTTTAAGGTTTTGGGAGAGAGCTTATTCTCTCCTGTGATCCCAAAAGACCGGTTATACTGGCATTGTGTGTTGCGGCCATCGAATTCATTATGGGACCACTTGGGTGTAATTCCAGAAATACTAGATCCACCACCAGTAAGAAAACCGCTAAATCCTACCTGCAAGATGGAATTGAAATTTAAAAAAAAAAAAAAAAAAGGATAATGATGAGGTCTTAGTGTCAATTAGACCCAAAAAAATCCAGCTAACTTTTCCTTTGTGCCAAAAGGATATACCAATGCCACATTCCCCCACATATCTCTAATTGAAATAATGTGACTAACTTGTCAAATATAACAAAAATATATATAATAATTTTCTATTAGATGATATGCCGGATAAAACTATTGTATAAAGAAGGAAGTAGTATGAAATGTCACCAACTATATGGTAATATCATAGGTCTCCTTTATGAAGAAAACAGATATTCATATCATATGATAATTACATAAATAATGTGCTGAGAACCACCAAAGAAGTCCTTCAAATGCCCACATGCAGACCATCAAGCACCAAACTACCACAATTTGATACAGTATCTCATGATGGTATATAAGTGGAGCTATATATTTCTGTGGTTAGTATCACTCAAGCCAAACATCAAACATTGGACCATGCATTGGCACAGCATCACACCCACCAATGATGAAAATCCTAAATTTCAGAGTTAAAGTATTACTACTAAAGAAAAATTAACAACCATTGAGCAATGCATATCTATGAGGAGCGTAATAGGAGAATTTTTTAAGAGGAAACGAGGCCGCTTCACAGTATTATTGATTCCATTTTGTATAGAATCTATCGATGAATATTTGATGCCACAAATAGGAAGGGGCCCCCATTCAGATCTTGGGTATTTGATTGGGATAAGTGTTGAAGTAAATTAATTTGTGTATCTCCCAACACCTTAAGGTTTTGGGAGAGTTGGTTAGTTTATTGTCAACATGGTATCAGAGCCAGTTAGGTAGCAAGTTCAAACCCCAGTGGAATTATTTCCCATGTGTACGTGTTGTGTGGACTCATGCCTAGCTCCCCAAGTGTGTTCCCAGGGGAGAAGAGTGTTCCTCCTGAGATGGGGTGTTGAAGTATATTAATTTGTGTAACTCTTAACACCTTAAGGTTTTGGGAGAGTTGGTTAGTTTACTGTCAACAGCATGTACTAAAGAGGAAGTAGCAGAGTATTTTAGATGCTAAAGGAATGAAGGTGTGACCATTTCCATGGATTATGTGCTTTGGTTCCTATTTTCAGTGCCATGGTTTTTTTGGTTCTGTTTACTTGAATGAATGGTTTAATCAGGAGGTAAGAATCTTTTTACCAAATGCACTTGATATGTCATGGATTGTGTGATTGTTGCATGGATGGTTGTATGGACCTGAGATTGTTTTTTGTAATTTTTTTTTACTTGGATGTGATTTTAGTAGCTCCTATTTGATTTGAGAAGCCTATGCTTCTAGTATGGATATCCTATGCAGGTATCTTTAGTCTTAAATGATATTCAGCTTTAACCAAAAAACCAAAAAAAAAAAGAGAGAGAGGGTGTGATCAGTAAAAATACATTTCTTTTACATCTTTTCTTGCCCTCCAAATTGTGGGTCACTCTTAAAGTGAGCTTTCTTGGGTACCTTTTTAGTTGCACCAAACAATGGAAATCAATTTCTATTTGGTAGTGTGTTTTTCTGTATTAACTATCATTGCACATGTGGAAAACTTGCATTGTGATGGGACCATTATTTGATGCTTCCTGCCCAAGTGTTGTAATGTGAGATTAGAACATATAATCAACATCATGTTTATTTTTGGCATGACATTCCCTATAGGTTTTGCACAGTTGATTGATGCCTTTGGCATTCAAGATAAAAGAGCATAAAAAGACCAACAGTCTTAAGACACAAAAGACAGATCCTGAAACATTTAACCCTTACAGCACCTAAAAGATGACCTTTAGTAAAGAAAGAACAATATTTGTTAAAGGACACACATTGCTTCTGATTTGAACAAGTAAGCCAAGAACATCACTGTTCCAACATCTGGATTGTGGCCACTGCGTCCCCATTCTGATGGAACATACAAGTCATAGCAACTTGGGTATCTGTCATCTCTGTCTTATTGGTCATAAGCCTTAAGCAACACCAGACTCCCTGTATGAGCATAGATTTCTGATCGTACCACATCAGGTGCATTTGCCGATATGTGGACATACCTTAGTTTATCTGTCTTCGGATCATATGAAAACAAACTATCCTCCCATAAAGTCAGTAATATCTCATCATGTTCCCAAAGACCTACGACTTTAATATGTCCATTGTTGAACCATCCTTCAGGTGCTCTTATTCCGATGCAGTGTTCCCTGACCCATTGCTTCTTGATGTAATCCTTCAAAACCCATACCACAATATGTTCATTAGATGAGGAATCAACCAGAGACAAAGAGCCTCTCAACTCAACTAGTGACACCATATCATAAAACTCCAAGCCTTCAGGATGAGGAGTTAAGCTAAATTCCTCAGTCCCAATGTCAAAAGATAAGATCGTGTTCTCTGTTTTGTTATGACAAAGTTGGGAATTTATCTTCCAGTGCAAGACACCTTTTGCAAAGACTGGATTTCCCTGGATAGGATAAGGAGGTGAATTGTGAATCTCCCTCCAGGACTTGCTACCCAAAGTGTGTATCTCAGCCCCTAAGCTGTAAAAGTCTCGTATACTGTCGAATACCCGAAAGAAAATTCGGACAACTTTGTATTGCTCAGTTGAAGGATCAAAACCCAACCCATATTTTGACCCGAAAGGCGAAGGAGATGGTGTAGTTATTGCTGGAAGAGTTATAACTTCTCCTCTAAGAGGGTTACATACGAAGACGAGCTCCCTTTTATAAGGCTTTGGGAAGCAAACCAAGCCATCGTCATGTCTAGCAAAACAAAGCAAGCCATTGCAGGAACCCCATGGACCATACTTGCGAGAATTCTCTAACCGTACCATTGCATGGTAACTTGCCTTGTGAGTTCCTCTGTCTTCTTTAATTGAATACAAACTGGTTACGTCAGGCTCGGCAATGGAACGTGCAATAAGGAGAAGAGAGGGCTCTTCTGTGGCTCGACGAAGGTGCATGTTTGCAAGGCATCGTCTGTCGATTATGTTGCACCAGTGTTTAGATACGCACTTTGATCTGAGAAGAGCCTTCACGGGTAGTCTCGAGAAGATGTCGATGAGGATATCCTGAGGGAGCTCCTCCATGGTCTGGTCTCCTCCTAGTGGTAGGTTTAGTGAGTTGAAAGTTCTTTTTCAAAAGGTTGAGGTAGGCGGCGGATATGTTAACGTGAAGGGTGTAGTAGTAGTTGGTATCTTCCCTTCTTGTGTTAAGTTTTTCACAACTACGCGAACGATTACTTCAGAAACTAGGTTGTATTCTCCTACTCAAATCAACCCTAGGATTTTATTGGTAAGGAAATCGACCTAAATTAGTAATGATATTTTTTTATTCTTTTTTTTTGGGGGGGGGGGGGAGAGGGGGGCCTATGGTTTAATATTTAAAGTAGAAATCTAATTAAGAATAATTAAAATATTTTT
>JAOXJP010129058.1:0-27632 GCA_025762735.1 Platanus orientalis | reverse complement strand
GGCACATGGGTTAATCTGGCCGGTCTATAACTTCAGTTAGTAAGAGTCCTAATCATTTTGTGCATTGCAGGGTTTACCAGTCTTTATATTCTACTAGAAAAATCATAATAATAATCATCATCGTGGTCTTGTCATATCTTTATTAAGAGAAGATCCTCTACAGTTTCTTAAACTATGGTAGTGTGCTGTGCATAATCACGCTGACACAAGTTTATAAATATAAAACACCAGTCCAGCATTCATATTTTGCATACAAGTGTTGTGATGTGATTGTGTGCAGCATGTTAACGTAGTTTAATAACCGTAGAGGATCCAGAATGATCTTTATTAGTTATTGTTATTTTAAGTGACCATTTACTCCAACAATCACTTCCCCTTTGCACAAGTTGGTTCCTAACAAAGCTTGTCTAATACTATCATTGATCCAAATTATTGCTCAGGTTGGCAAGTCTGATACATGTATGAGAATTTGTTCTTACTTACACTTTCGATCAGCCCCACCCTTCCAAAATTCTTTGAAAGATTTCATACCCTGGATGCACTGAAAATTAGGTGAGAACGAATCTTGTGAGAACTGTGAAAACGGAATCAGGGTACGGACACATCAGTGCCAAAAAAGTGATAAGTGCCCCCCAAAAAGTGCAAAACACTTTTTGGTACTGATGCGTCAGCCCCTCTGGTGCTATTTTCACAGTTCTCACGAGATTTGTTCTCACATAATCCTAGCCCCCCTGGATGTAGGTCATAGACCGAACCATGTAAATCTACTTCTTTACCTTTCCTTTTATTTGCTGCTTTAAAACGCAGTAATATAGGAATTGGACGCTTTAAACAATGAGTACAATGCATAGTAAACATTAGTAAAATTCTATTGTGACAAAACAGTACTGCAGAACAAAACATGGATCGGATTTAAGTAGGTGACGCACATGAAATAAAATTAGAAAACAATAAAAGGCAAAGAACAATCACATAATGTAAAATTCTATTGTGACAAAACAGTACTGCAGAACAAAACATGGATCGGATTTAAGTAGGTGATGCACATGAAGAAAATGAGAAAATAATAAAAGGCAAAGAACAATCACATAATATAATATCAAATGTGGCTCAAGAAGATTGTCAACATCCACAGGGAAGACGATTAGAAACTTCTACTAAAACAGAGAATAAGCAGAATACAAAATACACAATAATGAGTTCTAAAACCCATAGGTGAAACCTAAAGGAAAAAAGAATAATAATTGTCTATGTTGACACATGCATATGTAGGCATGCCATTGATTGACACATGATGTATTTTTTAATTTGGTTTCTCTTTCCTTACACCTGAACACTTTTCTCAACTCCAAACACATCATGTGTCTGCTTATATTTCACCACAAGCACTACAGACACTTTGTCATCATAGAACATTTTCTTCCTACGGAAAAACCAAAAACAAAACTCCCCACACAAATACCTTTTTGCCTCTCACAACCAAATTCTCCTTCCTCAACACAATCTCTCACACCCACAATACCCTTATACATCCCTCTTATATAATATCATGCACTCAAGAAACCCAACAACCCTAAACAGGTCAAAACCCCAAAGTACCCTACTAAAACCATTCGGGTCAGCATATCTAAATCGGGTCACATCATATTGCTCACCTTTGCCCATAAAACATACAGTTCATTACCGGGTCTCTGAATCATACAAACAGGTTGTATCGGGTTGAATTCAATACATTTTCCTAATAGATCCAAGCTCTTCTTAAAAATCCGTTTTGAGAACCACATGGAAATGAAATCATCTGATTTTGTATTTCATAGCATATGTTACGAGTTCATCACAGATTGTTGTGTAATGACATGGGCCATCACTTACCTTTGGAATGTAAAGAATTAGAAACAAGGTTTTTTTTTTTTTTTTTTAATCCTAAAATGATTTTATTTTAGTAAGTTTATTTTTATTTTTATTTTATTTACAATAGAATCCCATCCTTATGTCTACACACTGGGCATAATAACTGTGATGATGGTCCCATTTCAAATGCTTTAAACACAAAAAGATTTCATCTCAAGATGTTTTCCAAATGGACCTTAATTGATGTAATGTGAGCATAGGATGAATCTCACCAACAAATTGATAACAACTTTCCACGAACCTATAGATTTTCAAAGCTGAAAATATCGGGAATAGGGACTTATTGATTTTCCCTAAAAGAAAATACTAAGAATTAAATAGAGAATAAATCTCAATAACAAAAAACTTATAATTTAATAATTCAATGATAATTCAATTCGATCACAAAGGAGACTTTATATAACCAATGCCCTAAAACACAAAATGGAAACTTCCTATGTAACTTTGATTTCCTACTACAATACGAATTGTTAAAAAGAGAAAAATTAATAAAAATAGAAAAAAATAAAATCTACCTAGAAATACTCCAATATACTTAAAATAAATATCTAAAATATTCCTAGGAAATTCGCATTGAATATCCCCCAAAATATGCTCCAATTGGAGTTTTTCGAAATAGCAAAAAATATCAAAAGTGGCCGTTTGAAGGCCTAAATGATAGAATTTTGGGTCTTTCATCAGTTTTGGACATTGTGAAGCTCACCGAGTTGGTCGTTTTGAGTACTCATGGATTGTAATCGAACATCGATAGTAAAGGTTATGGCCTTTCAATGATTAGGGCCCCAAGATGTTCCATAAACCTGTTTGCAACTTGTTGCACTGCATCATTAATGTTATTAACTAATCTTAGTTTTAGGTATAATTGCTTTTACTTTGGCATATGTTCGTTCAATATGGCATCGGGTCAAAGCCCATGCATTATGATTTAATTTGTTTGGGTTGTAAAACATCGTCTGAATAGCATGACCATTTTTGGCGAAAGTTTTTTGATAACAGACCTTAACAATTAATAACTTCTTCAACTTTCATTCTAGCCCTTTGTTGTTGCATATTGAAAATTCAAAATATAAATCTTAGCTTTCTGGGACACCTGGACAGAGCCAAAAAATGAGGACCAGTCCAGCCTTGACTAAGCCACAAAAATGCAAATTGGCCTAGAGCCTACTAGCTTCGTAGACTGCTATCCAGAAAGTTTTAGACCGATCTGAAAAAGTCTGGATCGATCCGGGTTCATAATTTTTTAAAAGAAAATGGTCAAAGCATTTTTGTCCACGGGTAAATGTGTAGAGATGTCAAAGTTACATGATGTTTTTCATGCCAATGGATACCTAATGAGTCTATAGACACATCCTTAGTGTCTAGTGTTTTCACATTCAAGAAAACTTGAAAATCTCTCCTTACTCTTTCTTTTGTGCTTTTGTCGTTTTCATTTGCAAAAACTTTGCGGGTTGTCTACGAACATGATTGAGTATTTTGAAGTTGCATTACTAGGATTTGAACCACACTCATTTCCATTCGCTAAAGGAATTATCAGATTGTGCGGGTTAGAGAAGCTGATGTCATTGAATCTTGGAATGGTCGCTTGAAAGACCCTTCTGCATTAGATTAAAGGGAGGCGAATACCGTTAAGGACAGTGTTCGTGGGCATGCCGCAACACAAATTGATAACTCTTTTCATTTGATTTCTTTAATAGTTTAATTTAGTTTGATTCTCTGCAACTATCATGTTAGTTCTTTTTAACAATAGATTGAATAGTTTGATTTAGTCTCTGTAAATTCTGCAAATGCTTGAAGTAGTATATTTGCAATAATATAATTGTTTGATTTTTGAGATTATTATTACCACAAATTCTTGTTTTATATAGAATTCCTATGATTGCTTAACAACATTTTGGTCCACAAGAAAATTTCTCACTCCCATGTTCCATGTTTGATAGCATTTGGAAAAACCCATACTAATAATGACACTTCGAAGTTGTGGTGTTCTTAGACCCAAGTTATTTGTTCCCGGTTGACTCTAGCAAGAATGTGGGTTCATATAAAAAATTAAAATATAAATGCTCTATCTCTAATTTCAACTAAAACCAAAACTTGTTAACTTCTCCTGAAGATGCTAAAAAGCTCCAAAAGCATTTGAAAAATGCACTATTGAACAAAATTGGTGATGCATTTTTGAATTTGGTACCTTTTTTTTAGGTACCTACTTTTTTAATTCAGCACTTTTTCACGTTTTTAACCTCATACAGACAATGTGTCAACCGATGATGCAATCACACAATGGTCCCACCAATGTTGGTTATAAAAAAATTTCTCCCTCGAAGGAAAAAAAGGGCATAACAATGGCACTACAACTTCAAAAGAAATGGCATTAGTAGGGCCAAAGAAGAAAGAAAATCTAAAAATAAAAGAAAGTACTCACTTCAATTTTAAACTCTTAATATTCCAACAATTATAGCAGTCTCCTACATTCATTAAATGAAAAAACCTTCAAAAGACATTTTTCAATCAAAAAACTTCGACAAATTTCAATCAACAATAAATATTATATAATATAGGTAACCACTTTTAATCCATCTCTCCAAATTTAGGAAGAGAAATTGATAGGTAGGCTGACATACATAGTTGGCTCGACATAGTACGATAGCTTGGCATAACAAAACAGCTCAATATAATGTCCAACCAAAGTTACACAGTCTAGGATATAGGCACAAGTCGGTATGCTTAGACAAACCAAATAAAGCATGTCAGTATCAGCCTAAAGATCTACTCTGGGATCATCACTGAGAATCATGCTGTGAATCCAATCCCAAGATTTCAGCCGATGATCAAGTACCATGATATTATGCCGAGCTAAGAATCCATAGGAAAATCTCTAGCCATGCGTCCTCCTACTCTATATAAGGACAAAGCATAACTCTCTAAAGGCACATAAATTTTTTATGAGAATTTTACATTGTTATCCACCGATAAGCAAATCACTGACTTTAGCATCAGAGAGGTTTAGGGAGACAACCAATCCAAGCCCATTCTCTCCTCCTATATAGGTACTTAGAGGTTTAGTCTGTTGTGCAACCATCTAGGGGGCACAATCTGTGTATCATTATTTTGCGTTGTCTATGGGAAAAAGCATATTTCCTCGTGACAAAGGTTGCAAGAGAGAGACTAAATCTATGAACACCCAGCAGAATACTACTCCCCCTTCCATCCATGGTGATAACATCGTACAGAGCCACCCAGATCCAGATGTATCTAGGGTGGAAACTCTAGAAAAAGGGGATGGACCACCACATGCTAATCCTGGGGGAGGAGATGATCAATAGAGAGAATGTCTTGAACCTATGGAGAAGCGACATGGAGACAGAGAAGGGTATGACACAGAAGACTATTTCAATCTAAATGAGCAAATTAAGGCCTTGCTCAAGTAAGACCATTTTTGTTGATTCCTTTGGCGCGCCTTTGATGCCTATTCCTCATGAATTGGCAAAAATGGTAAATGTAATATGTTGTAAATTCCATGAATTGTAAAATACATGCAATGTATAGACTAGGACATGAGTTGAGTCATGTTAAAGTTTAGGAAGTCCTTGGGTCCGAACATCATGAAGATCATCATCAAGCGTTAAGGAAGCCTTAAGAGATCAATCCGGGAGTTGGCAAGTCATCCCGAAGGATTCACGTCTATCTCTGAGTTTGCACAAGGTAAAAACTGGTAATGAAAAGTAGTTAAGGTGAATCAAGGGTCCATAAAGGGGTTCCCGAGGTCCACAGACCTTCCCGGACCATGGATGGGTGATGTAAAGTCCTCTATAACATTCTCAGGCTTTTAGAAGGAATTACAGAGAATTTAGATAGATCCAAGATCGAACAACAGTAATCCAAATGGTTTGGATCGATCCAACAACTCTCAAGTTACAGGATCTGAGTGCTTTTTACACTTGAATCGATCCAAAGTTACGAAAACACTGTATAACAATCTGGACTTCAAAAATTAGTTGCCAATCAACGGCCAATATCACTTGACCATTTAAGGATGTTCTAATATAATGGACAAGCATTATTCTCATCTAATATAAAAGAGGATAAACCCCCATGAGCAATCTAATGGTTTTTGCAAAAATCTCATATACTTTCAAGCTCTAATTATCCATTGTGATACCTTATGAGATATAGTTCTTCCAATCTTTGGAGAACTTCTTGCTATACTTAGATAGAAAAATCTATACCTAAGACCATTTCATTGCCACCTCTCGAATCTTGCTAAGGCATACCTTTTGGAGGTAGGCTACAAGGGTTGTCCAAAAGAAAAATCCAAGAAGAGATAGTGTGGGATTATGTGTCACACCTTGTTCAATGAGGAAAAACCCACCGGAATTGACTCTACTAGCTTGAAGAGCCACCAAGAAGCATTGGGGAATGATAGTCACATCTTGCTTAAGGAGGTGCAACCCTAACTTGCATGTAAATGCAACATCAACTTACAAAGAGGTAAGTCATTGCCTTAACTTTTATTAAAGTTATTGAGATCTATCCCGCCGGAGACACCGATAGTGTAGACCTATAGCTCTTCTACCAGAAACACTAGAAGAGTAGATCATAGACCCCACCCACCAAAGACACCAGGCGTAGCTTGCTTGGCAAGTAGATTAGGCTTTTCGTTAATTTTAGCCTTGATTCTAACATTGTTAATTTTAATAAAATTGTTTAGCTTGGTGGTAAGCTTTTGAGAGTGGATGTAGGTCATTGTGCCGAACCACTATACATCTTGCCTATATTGTGATTGATTGTGTGTTGTCTTTAATTTTTCATTCATATTGTCTATCATTACACAGCTTGACACAATCTCACATGTAATACATTTGAACACATTTATATGTGTGTGCACATCTCAATTGCAATCAATCATTGAGAGCATCTTAATTAATTAAAATATGCAATTGAACTTGGGGTAATTGAAAAGAATTTTAAAAATATCCTATTCACCCCCCTCTAGGATAAATATTGGAATTTCAAAAATGTCCATGCCTAACCAAGGCCTCAATTTTCTCATTTGGATCAAAATAGTATTTTGTGTCATATCATTGTCTCCATGGTGGCTCTCCATGAGTTTAGGACCTTCTCTTTATTGATCATCTCTTTCCCTAGGATTAACCCTTGGTGGTCCATCCCATTGTACTAGAGTTGCTACCCTACTCACAACACTAATAAAAAGTATAATATCTAGATGAGTGTAAACCATTGCATACATGAGGCTTCCAAATGCACTAAAATACGAAACATGAGATTTGTACTTCTTCTCCTCCTTATTCTATGGTGACAAGTCTATTGAAAGTCTAAAGTGATTAGCAAGTGGAATACTCATAGGTTTAGAATCCTACATTCCAGAACATTTAAATGTCTTCAAAAAATCATTTTTAAGTGACAAATACAGTTTTCTTGTTTTTCTATCCCAGCGAATTTTCATACCTAAAATCTTCTTTGTTACCCCAAAATCATTCATCTAAAACTCACCACTAACTCCTAAAACCCAACTATCATATTAACTCTTAGAACAGTCATGCTTAAGCATGAAAGTGTCAAATCACTTCTACCACTAACTAATAACTTGTTTCAGGCAATATAAAGACTTTTCTCAATAAGCAAACATGGTATTCTTTGCCTGGAACAACAAACCCCTTTACCTAATGCATGTAAATATACTCCTCAAGATCACTATGCACGAAAGCTATCTTGAGATCTAGTTACTTCAGCTCTAAGTCAAGCATAACAACTATGGTAAGTAACACGAGAATAGAACTATGTTTCACAACTGGTAACAATACTTCATTGAAGTCCACATCCTCTTTTAGACTATAGACCTTTGCTGCCAAGCATTCCTTATACTTTACACCTTTCACTTCTAGAGTTTCTCCTTTCCTCTTGAAGTCCCATTTGCAACCAACAATCCTCTTATTTTTAGGCAGTCAGACTAGCTCCTGAGTCTAACTCTTATGAAGAGACTTAATCTCCGCATTCATAACAATTATACATTGCATAGATTCACTACTTGTGATAGTCTAATGGTATGTGAAAGGTTCTTGACACTCAATAGTTTTTATCATAGTCAATGCATAAGAAATGATCTCTACATCTCTATTATACCTTTAAGGTCTAATCTTTCTCCTCTATCTCCCAATAGCAACACAATACTATTGGTCCTTTGGTGCATCTTCCTTCTCACTAGGATATTGCACCTCTTCTTCAATAAGTTGAACGAAAGTGCTATATTGTTCATTCTTTAAAAATATCACACTATAGATCCACCTACTCACTGATACCATGGTCTATATTTGCATCAACATTCTCCTGTTTCAGGTTAAGCATGATAGATTTGTCAAAAGTAACATCTTTGTTAATAAGAAACTTAGGTGACTTAGGATTAAGACACCTTAACCTGTATCCATTCACCCTAAATGTATAATCTAGAAAAATACACTTCTTAGCTCTAGATTCTAGCTTACCCTTATTCACATGAGTGTAAGTTGGATAACTAAAAACCCTCAAGCTAGAATAATCAATAAAAGTAGTTAATTATACTTCCTTAGGAGTCTTACACTTAATGGCAGTTGATGGAGAACGATTCATCAAGTAGCAAGTTGTGAAAACTATGTCAGCCCCAAATTCTTTTCCCAAACCTACATTAGAGAGCATACAACAAACTCTCTATAGAAGAGTCATGTTCATACGTTCTACCACACCATTTTGTTGGTGTATTTTTTAACTATGCGACACCTCACAATCCCTTCATCCTTGCAAAACTCATTAAATTTACCTAAACAAAACTCTACACCATTATCTGTTCTCAATCACTTGATCTTTTTGCATTTCTACTTCTCAATCATAGTCTTCCACTACTTGAAATTAATAAACACTTCATCTTTATGCTTTAAAATAAATATCCAGACCTTTCTTGAGAATTCATAAATGAAAGTCAAAAGATAACGAAAACCCCCCTTTGAAGCAACATAAGATGGGGTCCTAAAGATTAAAGTATATATAACCCATTGTACAATTGTTCCTATGAATAGTCAAATTGAATTAAATCCTACATTGCTTCCTAAACATACAATGCTCACAAAAATTCAGTTTTTCTATTTTTTGACCACAAAACAAGCATTGCTTGCTCATAACTGTCATACCCATCTCACTCATATGCCCAAACCGCAAATGTCATAAATGAGTAGTATCAACATCTGAATCTATCGATAATGAACTATTACTACTCCTGAAACTATGCTATATATCTTGAAGCACATAAAGGTTAACATTCTTATGTCCTTTCATCACCACCAAAACACCCTTTTTCACCCTCATAACTCCACCTTCAATGGTGTATCTAAACTCATTAGAGTTTAGAACACCCAAAGAAATGCGATTCTTTTTTAAATTTGGTACATGTCGAACATTAGACATGGTTCTAATAATCCCATTACACATCCTGATTTGAATTGGTCTAATTCTTACAATTTTACAAAGCATATTGTTCTCCTTTAAAACTGTACCACCGTTCACCATCTTATATTTATAAACCAATCTCAATTTGGGCACATGTGATAGAAGCAACCTAAGTCAAGAATACACTTATGATCTATGCATAAATTACAATGAATCACTAAAAGAACATTTTTAGAAATCATAATTATCTTCTGCAATGCCAACAACTTCCCTCTCCTTCTCTTTGAGTTTTGGACAATTTCACCTAAAATGCCCTGACTTGTAACAATAATGAAATTTACCCATTTTCTTGATCTAGATTTCGATCTAGTTTGACCTTTATCATAACTTGAACCCTTCCTTCTTTCTTCCTCCCACTACCTGACCCTCACCCTTTTTTCTCAATTCTCTAGAGTGCAAGGATGCCTTAACATCCTTTATAAAGATAGTATCTTTTCCATAGAGTAAAGTAGTAACAAAATGTTCATATGATGAAGGTAAAGAGCATAAAACAATAATAGATTAATTTTCATCATCAACTTTGACATCAATATTCTTCTAATCCATAATGATTTTATTGAATTCATCAATGTGAGTTTTAAGAGACGTACTTTCTCTCATCCTCAAAGTATAGAGGTGTTGTTTCAAATACAATCTATTCATGAGAGACTTGGTCATGTACAGGCTCTCTAGCTTAAGCCACAAGCCAACCATAATAACTTCATCTACAACATCTCACAACACATCATTGGCCAAGTATAACTAAATCACACTAAGTGCCTTTAGATTGAGTTCCCCTCCATTGTCTTCCATCATCATCATAGAAAGTTTCTCTTTCCCTAGCAACTCTTTGTATAGTTCATGTTGAATTAACAAAACACGCATCTTTATGTTTCATAGATTGATGTTTATCCCATAGAACTTCTCTTTGTACTTTGATCCATGTAAAAAAAAAAACCTTAAAATGAACAACCTAGAGCCCTAATACCAATTTGTCATGATGAATCCCTAGATTTGAAGTTCATATGCAACAAAATAAAAGATGAAAATAGAAAAAAAAAAAAAAAAAAAAAAACAATAATCACACAAAGAACACAGACGATATACGTGGTTCAACTTAACACCTATGTCCATGGGTGAAAACAATGAGACAGTTTCACTATAAGCAAAGAATAAGAGATTACAATGAAAAATGTGGCAGCACAGTTCCCAATAAACCCAATATAACCCACAAAAAACTTTATTCAATACGCGAGTCAGGTTGAACTACGAGTTACAAATGGGTCATTCAATTTTTCTCAAGATCTCACACCTGGGTTACATCTCTTGTTGAATTCAAGAAATATTTTGTTTACACCCAAAAGGTTTCATGACATGACAGGTGGGCACAAATGGCATTAGGTCAGAATCTTAAAGATTTTGGAGGGCTTTGGATACTTTATAAGACTACCACATGTCCTAGCAAGAGAGAGAGGTTGAAAAAAATGGAGATTACTATATTGTGACATCTGGCATGAGGAGATTTCCATGATAAGATTTTTCTAAAACATTGATAGATGGCATAAAATGATGGAAAACCTGGAGTAGCAACTCCAATAGAAAATTAGGTCCCATGAGAGGCATGCGGCAGTTGGAAGACAATCACAATACAGAGGAGAACCACAATGCAGAGTAAACAAAGGAAGAGTGGAATTGTGTGGGCTCTATCCATGGAAAACGTGGTTTCAAGTTCAAGATGCAAGGGAAAAAGAGGACCACCATCTCCATAAATGTGTAATCATGGAAGATATGATGTTAACTATCCAATACAGCTGAACTGTAAGAGGGAAGGACATCCTCAATAGATCAACAAATAGAATATCTATTTCAATTTATCCTGTTTACCATATCCAATATTTATGTCAATTTTGATTTTCAGCCTGTTATGGAGTCGTTAATTTTTACTTTTCTAGATTCACAATATGTTTTTGTCATCAACAAGTTTTTAAAAGCTTGACATACAAATTTCAGCTAGGTTTTAGTTTGTCGTTTGTCATTGACTAGCTCTCAAAACTTGATACACAAGTTTCAATCAGTTTTTGTAAACTTTGATTTATATCTTGTAGTTACAAGTCTCAAGCAATTTGGTATTTCGAATTTCAGTTTGATTATTAGTTACATGTAAGTGATTTATTCATGTATTAATGTTCATTTTCTTAGCTTTACTTTAAACTATTGTTGTCCCATACAAAAACTGTGATGAAACCCTTGTTCTAATAATGCAAAAAGAATTCATTTGGAAGGAAGTACCATTCCATTCCTAAATTGCCTAAATTACAAGAATTCGGTGGTTGGATAGACGATTGAAAAACCCTTTTTCAGTCTGCCTGTTGTCTACTCTGGCACTTGGAGCTGTAGGAAAGACTGAACCTCATGCCCACATGTCATACATTTTCGTTTGAACACTTTTTTGTTTAAGATTTTAGCACCATACACCTCTGTTTTTTGGTACCTACTTTTTAATTTCAACACCTTCTGTTTCCGTTTTAGCAGTATACAAATCACCCTTTGTGTAAGGAATACAGGGGGACAGAAATTTTTTGGAGCTGAACATTTACTCCCTTTTTATGCTTTGTTTATATATGGAAATGTATGTAAAAAATGAAGTTACTAAAAAGAATTTGGTTTGGTGGTAAAATCCTTGTATTAAATAAAGCAGGTTGATTTAAACTCTCTTGAACCTCATGACTGCTGTGAACTAAGGTAGGGTTTGGGTTAGAGTCTAGGGGTTTGCACTTGTATCAAACTAGGTTTAACCTCAACCCGATGCTGTTGAGCCTGAGTTGCACCCATATCCCCATGGTGGTTAAGTGGCGGCTATACCCAGCGCATGCCATTTTTGAACACGTGGCATGCACTGACTATAGCCGCTGCTTAACTGCACCGTTTTTATCTACAGGATCCTTTGCGGTATTGAACGGTGGTATCACAGATTCACCCTCAACATACAACGTATAGGCTTAGTCAAAATGTCCTTATCTAAACACCCTTTCATGACTGGGATTGCAAAGATAACCCTGGTGTGTGCCGGGGAAAGGATGTTCTATCCAAGATTTGGTGTCCAGGACGCCAGGGGACGTCATATGGAATAAAATGGGTGAGTGGTGCATTTTTTAATATGACATCCCCTGGTGTCCTGAACAGAGAGCATCCTTTCCCAGAAGATTTTGCGCTCTCTTTTTGAGCAGCCCCCTCAACTCCAACAAAAACTGTGGCACACCTGTTTCAATCTTAATCTAATCTAGAAGTCTTGCTCGTTGGCTGCAAAATTCTTTGCTATAGTAATTTTCCGTCTTCCACACGCAGCTGTTGTTGTTTTCTTCTTCCTCTCTTATTTATTTATTTTTGTAGCTTAGGTAGTGTTTGGATTAATTTATAATTGACTTTTAACTTAAAGAATTAATTACTTATTTATATTTATAGGTTTCCATCCATCAAAATTTTTTGCATGTCAATGGCTCAACTTATCTGGTAAGTTGTTGGATCCCAACCTAAAAATAAGTTGATTTTCTATTCTCTCTCCTACTTATGATTTATGTACAAGTAATTTTTTAATTTGCAAACCAAATGCAAAAATCTAGGGACTTATGACTTTTAGGGTGGTAGAAGTCATAAGTTGCTTTAAATAAGTTTATCCAAACACTACCTAGCTTTAATTGGCCCCAAGTCTTCGTTGACACCATCGGTCACTCCCCTTGACTTTGACTCTCTCCACGCCACAGAAAGAAGAGAAGGAAACCACTATACCAACGATGCAGGAATGAACGGGCGGTGAATTAACATCAAACATGGCACCAATTCGAAAACCTTCTCTCTTCCTTTTTCTTCACATTCTCTTTCTCCTCTTTCTTTCATTGAAGGTATATTCATTACCCGTACCAGAAGCCCAAGCTCTGATCAAATGGAAGAGCAGCTTATCCTCTCCTTCTCTCGATTCATGGTCCAATTCCAATATCAGAAACCTCTGCAACTGGACCGGTCTCAAATGCAATAATGCCGGAAGTGTCGCCGAGATAAATCTATCCGACTCGGGTCTCAGCGGAACGCTGGACCAGTTCAGTTTCACTTCGCTACAGAATATCACCCGCTTCAACCTCAACCTCAACAATCTCAAAGGAACGATCCCTCCCAGCATTGCCAACCTCTCTAAGCTCACTTTTTTGGACCTGGGCACCAATTCTTTCACTGAATCAATTCCTCCAGAAATTGGACGGTTGTCAGAGCTCCGGTTTCTTAACTTTAGTGACAACAAAATTTCGGGTCGGATTCCGTATCAGCTTAGCAACCTCCAAAAGGTATGGCACTTGGACCTCGGAGCAAATTACTTACAATCCCCTGATCCATTGAAGTTCTCCGCCATGCCTCAATTGACATACCTTAGCTTATATCTCAACTCACTTTCGTTGGAGTTCCCGCCTTTCATTCTCAACTGCCGGAATCTGACTTACCTCGACTTGTCACAAAACAACCTGACGGGTCCGATTCCCACTGAGATTGGTTTGATTCCAGGTCTTCAAATTCTCAAATTATATGAGAATCCATTAGGAGGATCTATTCCTTCTTCTCTAGGCCAACTCCGGATGCTTCAACAACTCGATCTCCATCTTACTGGATTGAGTTCTACGATTCCTCCTGAGCTCGGCCACTGTACCAACCTCACCTTCATAGACCTTTCTGGGAATTCACTCAATGGAACCTTACCTCTCTCCCTATCCCAACTGACCAAGTTGTCCGAGTTAGGAATGTCTAGTAACTTGCTCGCTGGAGAGATCTTGCCTTATATCATTAGCAATTGGACCCAATTGATCTCCTTGCAACTTCAGAACAATTCCTTCACTGGAAGGATACCGCCGGAGATTGGTGGATTGACAAAGCTCAAGATCCTTTTTCTGTACATTAATAAGCTTTCTGGTTCGATTCCCCCACAGATTGGGAATCTAAAAGACTTGCAAGATCTAGACCTCTCGATGAACTTGATCACCGGTCCAATTCCTTCCACTTTGGGGAAACTAACACATCTTTCAGGCTTGAACCTTTTCTACAGCAATCTAACCGGTACAATCCCTCCAGAGATAGGAAACCTCACCTCTCTAGTGGTGCTTGACATAAACACCAACCAGTTGGAAGGAGAATTGCCAAACACCATCTCTCAGCTTCAGAATCTTCAAGTACTCTCCTTGTTTTCCAACAAATTCTCTGCTACAATTCCAAAGGATTTGGGTGAGAGTAATTCCAATTTGTATTTCGTTAGCTTTTCTCTGAACAGTTTTTCAGGTGAGTTGCCTCCGGGGTTATGTAATGGCTTTGCCCTCCAAAATTTTGCAACTAATGGTAACAATTTCACGGGATCCTTACCGGATTGCTTGAAGAATTGCTCAAGACTAGTAAGGGTCCGGCTTGAAGGGAACCGATTCACCGGGAACATATCCAAGGCATTTGGGATACACCCAAATCTTGTGTACATAGATCTTAGTGGGAATCAGTTGTCTGGTGAGCTCTCATCAGAGTGGGGAGAATGTAAAAATCTTACTTATTTTCACATTGACAGAAATAACATTTCTGGCAAAATTCCGGTTGAGTTTGGCAAGTTGACCAAATTACAGGACCTAAGTCTGTTTTCAAATGAGCTTACGGAAAAAATTCCAACTGAGTTGGGAGATTTGGACATGTTATACAAGCTCAATTTAAGTAACAATCACTTAACAGGAGTGATCCCCGAGAAACTTGGAAATTTGAAGAAGCTCCAATATCTTGACTTAGCAAGAAACGCATTAACCGGCAATATACCTGAAGTGCTTGGGAATTGCAACAATTTATTGATGTTGAACTTGAGCAACAACAATTTATCTGGTGACATACCATCTGAACTGGGCAATTTAATTGTATTGCAGCCATCTCTAGATCTTAACAGAAACTTTCTCTCTGGAAAAATCCCTCCTAATCTAGGGAAGCTAACCTCATTGGAGAATCTCAATCTTTCCCATAACAACCTCTCAGGTAGAATCCCAACAGAATTATTAAGCATGCTTAGTTTGCAATCAATTGATCTCTCGTATAACAACTTGACTGGCCACGTCCCAATTGGCACTGTTTTCCAAAGATCCGAGGCCTTCATTGGAAATGCAGGGCTGTGTGGAAATGTAACAGGGCTGCCTTCTTGTAATTCCAGTCCCTCAAGCAGCAGGTCCAACAAGCATGACATGAAAGTCATTATTGCTGTTCTTGTCCCCATCGGCAGCATTTTAGTTTTTGGAGTCATTGTTATTGGAATCTTTATCTGGAGAATGACTTCAAGACAACAATATGAAGAGAGTACGAGTACCCAAAAGGATGAGAGCTCTCAAACATTGATTTGGGAAAAAGAAGGAAAATTCACATTTGAGGATATCACGAAATCTACCGAGGAATTCAGTGAGAAATATTGTATCGGAAAAGGAGGGTTTGGGAATGTTTACAAAGCAGTGTTGCCAACTGATCAGATTGTAGCTGTTAAACAGCTCAATATGTTAGATTCAAGTGACATTCCAGCAACAAATTGGCAAAGTTTTCAAAATGAAATTCGTACGTTGACAAAGATACAGCACCGAAATATTGTTAAACTATTTGGATTCTGTTCTATGAAGGGTTGTGTGTATTTGGTGTATAAATTTGTTGAGAGAGGCAGTCTAGGAAAGGTTCTATATGGGGAGGAAGGGGGAGGGGAGCTGAACTGGGTGAGAAGACTGAAGATTATCCAAGGGGTGGCCCATGCTATTGCTTATTTGCATCATGACTGCTCTCCCACAATTGTGCACCGGAACATAACTGTGAATAACATTTTGCTTGACTTGGGATTTGAACCTCAGCTATCAGATTTTGGAACAGCAAGATTGTTGAGCACTGATTCATCAAACTGGACCACGATTGCTGGATCTTATGGCTACACAGCTCCAGGTAAATGCATTTGCATTCATCTTTGTTTTTGACTCATTTTGGGCATGTTTAATTGCAGAAATTTTCTATTCCAATACAAGATGAGAGCCTATCTTAGTGATTAGCAGCAGTGATATAGGGGTTTGATGTTACACCACCCACAATGTGGCTTGCCTGTATTCTTGTATTCCGTGGAAAAAAAATAGTGTTCTACTTATCAACTATATTAACTGTTTCATTAATATAGTCTTAAATTTGCTATTTTGCGATGTGCAGAGCTAGCATTTACAATGAGGGTGACCAAAAAATGTGATGTTTATAGCTTTGGAGTGGTAGCAATGGAAACTATGATGGGAAGGCACCCAGGTGAGTTTATCTCTTCTTTGTCATCGCCGTCCTCTAATGATTCTAATTTTTTGTTGAAGGATGTGTTGGATCAGAGGCTCCCACCTCCCACAGGTCAATTAGCAGAGGAGGTGGTTTTTATAGTTACAATGGCTCTAGCATGCATCAGTGCTGATCCTGAGTCACGACCCACAATGCGTTTTGTCGCGCAAGAGCTGTCATCTCGCACCCAGGCATATCTGTCTGAACCATTTCACACCATCACCATGGGCAAACTAATATACCCTTCAAAATAGCTCAAGTTAGATACATGATGAATTCCACTTTGTATTTTGAATAGTTGAATCACACCTTATATATTTTTATCAGTGGTCGTATGAAGGCCATAAAATTTACATTTTCAAATCCAAATATGTATAGAGATTTATGTTAAGGAATCGACTAAAAGGAAATTATAAAGATAGTGATGTTGGCTGTTAGGTAGTTGTAATTGTATTTTCTTATGTAATGAGGAAGTGGGAATCTATAACCATATGAGGTTTTGTTGTAAAGTTATTATAAATAAGAGTGAGGGACTCCAGTTGGAGGATCCTGCGCTTCATTCATTCTATCATATGTAATGCCACGTGCCCGACAATCCGCTAATCAAACCCGGGACGTTACCTCAAGTAAGGTAACAAATGTAATTAGTTATCCCTAGTGCCGTTTCTGTTAAAATTTTGGCAGCATAACAGCTATAATATAGACACTGAGAAAAATTTCTCGATTCTCTGATTCAATACCTGATAATCTATATATAATGTAATACTCCAATTAATTCAAACCACCATCATTGTCTTGAAAGTTTCAAAAATAATTTAAATTAAACAAGCTATTAAACCAAAACTCCATAATAGTTCCACTTCACTAGTCTGATTAGTTCCTACATGGTCCTTAATAATTAAAGCTAAATTATTTTAAGTAATCTTTTGGCTTCTAGTCACATCATCTACCTCTTCAAATGGAGCTTTACTCTCGATTACAATAGCCTATCTAACTAGTTAGGAACTTTGATGTCCCTATCTAAAAAGAGTGAAATCAACATGAGTCACCTCGTAGCTCATTTAAAGAGAGATTCCACAACTAGAAAACACGATACATACACATACCTCAATCACAGTACTACAACACATATTTATATGCAAGATAAATAAATTAAATAAGGAATACTAGTCTCCACATTCAAAGGCATTCATGATATAATAAAACATAAAGTATATGTACAATTAAGTCATCTATTTATTCTGGTCATTTTAGAATATTTTGGGATGTTGTTTTACCTTTCACATAATAAGGAATTTTAGATGAAGGTGCATCCTTCTATCTCATCCGTGAGTACTCCAATACGGGAATACCATCCACATTTCCAAATACGGAGAGGATCATCTGTGCTAGCCAGGCACTAGATAACCATCTATGTCTCCTCTACGGGATAACCATCCATACCCAAGTATGGGATAACCTTTTGTGTATTCAACACAAGAAAACCATCCGTGTCTCTTGCACGGGATAACCATCCATATACGATATACAGGTACTTCCTCCTTTTATGTGAAAGTTGTTTAATACTCCTTAGGACATTTTTCTTTTTCTTTTCCTTTTTTTTCTTTTTTGTTTAATAGTCAGCATTACTTACTCATCCATCCAATTCTAGCAACCTCCATCTATCGAGTCTATTTTATACATCAATCTCTTCTTCTTTTTTGGTTCAAAGTCATCATTACATCAATATATATGAATGACCATAGTCCAATATATGATGAATTTCAGTTCCATTAACAACTATGTGTGTATATATTTGATCACAGTTCCATAGATTCCAAAATCAACAACTATGTAACTATATATGTTGAATGTCAGTCTCGTAGACCAAAAATCAGCAACTATGGTTGTGTTTATGAGCGATTGCAGTCCCATGAATACAAAATTAACTACTATGTAAACATATATGATGGATTATAGCCCCATAAGCCAAAAATCAGCAACTATGTAGAAATGGATAACTGTTCACAGTCTCATAGACCCAAAATCAGCAACCATGAATATATTTATGAGTGTTTACAATCCCATACATTCAAAATTAGCATCTACGTAAGTATATACAATTTTTCAGAGTCTCATAGATTCCAAAATCAGCAAGCATAAATATGTTTAAGAGTGTTTATAGTCCCATACATTCAAAATTAGCAACAACGTAGGTATAATAATTAATCACGGTCTCCTATATCCAAATCTAGCAACTATGTAAATACATATGACTAGTCTCAATATATTAAGAGTTCACTATGTAAAACAACAATTTTATAATATAGTGTATATATGTACACATACATGTATTTTACCTATAAAGTATAACAGTCCACAATCTATATAATAGTAGCTTTATAAAATAATTATACATGTTATTAGTCTAGTAGTATATAAAGAACACTTAAAATTATCACTTGGAACTAATAGTTACCTCCAATATATAATTAACATTTTTTGATAAGAAAATATATGTAAAATGACAGCCCCCCCCCTTGGTGTATAAATAAAATAATCACATATTTCCTTACAAGTCCTCAAATTTTATAGCCAATGTCTTCCCAAAAATTCTGATCCAACAATGAAATACACGAAATATCCCTAAACAATGCATGTAAATCAAAGTGAAGGATGGCCCTAAATCTATTACCCATTGTCTTGATACTTAAGAGAATTATGGTAGTAGTTCTAAATGCATAAGATCTATAGGCACATCTACTTAATGACAGAGTCACAAGCATTGCACCCAACATGTCCACTTTGCAAAGACCACCCATACAGGCACCCCCATGAGGTTCGTATCCACAAGGAACTCACCAGGCTCCTTATCAGCAGCAAGAGCCACCTTTACAAGGACACACACCTCTATGGACATATGGTTATAATGGTTATATTGCCTATGCACAGCCTCCCTTTACACTGCGAAGACCATATGCACATTAAGGTAAGCCCATGGTAGACCCCAACTACATGCAGACAATGATGACTGAAATGATGAATGAATATAAAGAGTAAAAAACTGTAAGCACATACTTTATAAGGAAACCCTATCCCCCGCATGTGGACGAAGCACCTTTTCCACTGAAGTTTGTTTAGCCTCACTTCAACACATTTAATGGGACAACGTGCCCAAAACAACATATTACTCATTTTGAGTCTTAGTGTAGCGCCATTGCCCAACAAGGTGATTTGTTATTAAAGTTGTTTGTGTAATCCCTCGATGGGGTAGCTTTGACATGGTACTCAAACTTGAAGCCCAACTCTATCTCTGACTGGGAGTCAATGAAAAGAGCATTCATACAATAGTTCCATGGCACATACAGGCTTGTCAAGTTGTATGACTAACTAATGAAAGACAACGGGACAATGAGTCAGTTGTGGACTTCATTAATAGATGGAAAAATATGTCTTACGTATGTGAGAATGCACCTCCAATCAAGATGCTACTGGAGATGTGTCTACAGAATATAGCCTTCGAGCTTTCACTTCACCTCATAGCCTAAAAGTATTCCAGGTTTGATGATTTGATATCTAAGGCATCCACTTTGGAAAGAAGGCTACTAGATCATAAACGAGAAAGGAGAGGAAAAGTGGTGGTTAACAAGATGGAGTCAGCCATAGTAGGCACTAAAAGACCTCCCACTAAGTTGAAAGTCAACCACAGCATAGAGGCAACCAAGCTGGCAGAGTAAGAAGACCCTCCTAGGAGGCCAAACATGAAAGAGCATCAAGAAAAGGCCTACACATTCCATCTGGATGATCTGGAGAGCCTCTTCAAGTAAACAGTTAAATCTCAGGATATCATACTTCTCGAGTCAAAAAGACCAGCAGAAGCTGACAAAGTAAATGACCCAAAGTATTGTAAGTATCATCGCATTCTAGAGCATACCCTACAAGATTGCTTCTTGTTTAAGGACAAGCTCCAAGAACTAATCAGCAAGAATATCGTGGAGCTAGACGCATAAATGAGGGCTGTCACCACTAATGCTATCTTTGTTGATAGAGACATGGTCGATCTCATCATCACTCAAGATGATGAGGAAGATAAAGGAAATTGGGTTGTAATTGAAGGTGAGACGACGCAGAAAAGAAGACTCCAAGCTGTAACACAAAGAAAGGGAAAGGTCCTTAAAAAGACCCATGAAGACTATTGGTTAGAAAAACCCCTTTAGGCTCTGGTTACACTAGAAGAGTCTTCACCTTTGCCTCTAATGGCTTCCTGCAACATGATGTCAGTTGTACATAATAGGAATCCTCGCTCACAAAGAGGACCCCAACAGGCACCAATACCACACGGATCAACACTAGTCATTGATTGGTCACAAAACACAGTGATATACTAGGATCATTCCAAAGCGGTAACCGTCCCGATGGCGTTTTATAGGTACAATGCCAGGGATATCTCTATCACGCTAACAAGCACCATCCAAGACCTCCATTACGGTTTGCTAGGATAACTCGTTTACCAATGACACCCTGGAAGCATACATACTTTTGAAATGTACTGGCCAAGTTTTAATGACAAGCTTTCCCTTGTCGTCGTGCAGTCTATTTTAAGGCATTTCCACCTGGTTTTGAGGTCTCGTTATTCGCTACCTTCTCGGATGAAAGCTACTAGTGCCCTTGGCATCATTTGTTCAAGTTCATGATATCATGTAGAGAGGTAATGCATAATGACAATTTGTTACTGTAATTGTTCCCACTTTCACTGGATGGCCTATCATTAAATTGGTACATGGACCTCACACCGCAAAGCATACCTTCTTGGGGCTATTTGATCAAACAGTTCATCAACAAGTTCATGAGACCCGACATGGAACCATATGATCCTTGGAATACAGACCCCTTAAGACAGCCCCCTCAACAACAAACATATGAGGAGTTTGATGGTGCTCTTGATCAAATCATTTTCCAATTATTGGATTCACGATAATTCAGCGAAACAAAGTAACCCATCAGACATGAGGTTTACCTCACTAAGTTCCCTGAGGACTATTAGCTCCCTCCGCTTATGCTATATACTGGAAAAGAGGACCCCCACTTCCACACCCACAGATTCCTAGAAGAAACAGGCTTGCCAGCCACTGCCTACGATTTATTAGTACGACTCTTTCCAATGTCCTTGGACTCACAAGCTTTCGATTGGTACTTGACGCTACCATCATGCTATGTCTCTTTATGGCTAATGCTCATTGATCGCTTCTATTACCGACAAAGGGCATGTAGACACGATCCCCAATATATACAGAGTGTGGTGTGGTTCCTGCCCCAAGACCAATGGGACATCAATATGGATGTTAGCAACTCTTCGACTTCAGCTGGCGAAGATGGCAACGTTCAGAACCTATTGCAAACTAGGCATCGTGATTTAGACATTCAAGATATGCCGTCCCTGATTACTAACTTGGATAAATCTAGCGATAATGAGTCTAGCTTTACTTCCGTTTCCTAGGACCTCTCTGAGAATGAAATGTCTGATAACCTACAGATAGAGGATTGTAATGCCACAAAACTTAAAATTACCACCCCTATGGAGGGGTGTCAGCCGCACCCCAGGCACGTCAATCAAGTTAAGTTGAGGTCCAAAAAATAGATTCCCCCACGAGGACCCACAGCTAATCAACGAGCTGACACAATGAAGAAGGAATATATGGAGGCTGAGTATAGCAAAGCCATCATGAAAATAGATAACCCCATCCCATATGACGTGATGGCACATATTAAGAAGATCCCATCACTACTGACAGTTTATGATGCTCTCCGCATGTCACCAAAGCTCAGAGCGTCTATGATCTATATGTTAACTCACCCAGACGAGTTTGCAATAAATGACGAGATTGCCTAGGCTTCTTAGCAAACTGCAACATGAGAGGGATTGTGTATGCCCATGGTAACCTTTGAAGATACTGATCGGTATTCCGATGACCCCAGCCATAATCGACCCTTATTCATCATGAGTTCTATCGATAATCAACCCGTGTCAAGAGTCATGATCGATAGAGGATCAATAATCAACATCCTTCCGGCCAAAACACTGGACTATCTTGGAATAAACCCATCTCAACTTCAACCTAGCACACTCATCATCCAAGGATTCAATCAATATGAGCAACGCCTTATTGGTTCCATTAGGCTAAGGATAAAGTTTGGTCACATTGAGGATTGGACACTCTTTTATGTGATTGATGCCGATACTACTTACAATGCTCTCATAGGAAGGCCATGGATGCACAAGTTCCAGGTGGTCCCATCAACGTATCATCAGTGAATCAAATACCCCTAGTAAGACACTCAGGGAACCATAATAGCTGATAACAATCCCTTTCAAATTGTAGAGTCCTACTTCCTTGATGCAACATATTATCAAAAGTCTGATCCCCAAGAAACATCAACAAATGACAAAGAAGTAAGGACTAAGCCAATGAAGCTCAAAGTAAAGAATGGTGTCGTGAATGCTAAGGGTTATCGACCATTGCTACTCGAGTCTATATCATAGGACTTTGTCCTTCCTCTAGCACATTTATCAAGAATGCGTGTTAACCCTTACCAAACATCCTCCATCTTTTTTCCTAAAAGCCATGCTCAGCCTCTTAATAGTTCAGAGCCTATCTCAAAGTGAGAACTCAAGGACCCATCCCGTCTATTACCACATACAAGTTGGTTGTGCAGCTGCTTCAGAACTCTGTCTTCAATCAGCAAGGTAAATGGAAGAGCTCTTACAAAGGAGAGGAAGTTCTAACCCAGCATTTCGAGCAATTAGTCCATTCCAAAAATAAGGAAGACACAGGAGGGCTAGGTAGGAGACCCACCAAACTAAAAGTATACTCGCATGCCATCACAGCATCTGGAGTAGATCTGTTTGAAGATGCCCCCTTTGAGTGCTTGTTTACAGAACAAAAGTTATCCTCCAATGATTTTGTCATGGATTTAGTGATACCCGCACCTCCGGAACTTGAGGATGGAGGCCAAGCAACGGTGGACTATCTAGTTGAAGTAAACCTAGGAATAGAGAATGATTTTTGCCCTACTTTCATTAGTGCACGCCTCTTTTCACAAAAACAAACACAATATCTGGAATATTTTAGGCAAAACTAAGATGTGTTTACCTGGAATTATTCTGAAATGCTGGGATTGGACCCCAATGTTACAGTCTACCGACTCGCAATTGACCTTACTCAGCAGCCCATCAAACAACATCCTCGTAAAGCCAGACATGACATTGCTGATAAGATAGAAGGTGAGGTGGAAAAGTTGCTTAAAGCCAGATTCATCCATTAAGTTTGATACCCCAAGTGGCTTACCAACATTGTACCGGTACAGAAAAAGAACGGCCAAATCAGGGTGTGCATTGATTATAGGGACCTCAATAGCGCCTGCCCAAATGATGACTTCCCTTTGCCGCTCATAGAGCTATTGGTAGATGCCACCATGGGATATGAAGCTCTCTCTTTCATGGATGGGTATTTAGGATATAACCAGATATAAATGGCTTCAGAGGATGAAGAGGCCACAACATTTCGTACGCCGATTAGAGTATTTTGCTACAAAGTTATGCCCTTCGGTCTAAAGAATGCTAGTGCCACTTATCAAAGGGCAATGACCTACATATTTGAAGACTTATTGCATGACGTGGTCGAATGCTATGTCGACAACCTGGTTGTGAAAACAAAGCTCAAGCAATACTACATTGCCAATCTAGACCGGGTGTTCCAATGCCTTCGCCGATATAATTTGAAGATGAACCCTCTCAAGTGGGCATTTGGCATATCATTAGGATGATTTCTTAGGTTTATTGTCTGGCACAGGGGAATCAAGATTGATCCTAAAAAGATTACAACCATAATCGAGATGCCCAAACCACAAAACATCTCTGAGCCCAAAAAATTATAAGGAAAACTAGCCTACATATGACAGTTCATCTCCAATCTCTCAAGATGTTGCCAACCCTTCTCTCTCCTAATGAAGAAAGGAGTCCCTTTCATCTGGGACCAATCCTACCAAAATGCTTTTGACAGTATCAAACAATACTTGCTAAACCCACCGGTACTCATGAGCCCGACTATGAGCAAGCCATTGCTTTTGTACGTGGTGGCCATGGAATCATCTCTTGGGGCACTGTTAGCCCAACATAACGAGGAACGAAAAGAACATGCCTTATATTATCTCAGCAAGACAATGGTAGGCACAGAGCTAAACTACTCTCCCATAGAAAAGACTTGTTTGGCTTTAGTTTTCACGCTACAAAAATTAAGACACTATCTCCTTATTACAACAGTCCATCTTATATCGTGGGCCGACCCATTAAAGTACATTATGAGTCGCCCCTCAATATAAGGGTGCATCACGAAGTGGACCATCATTCTCTCAAAGTTTGACATCCCTTACGTACCCCAATGAGCAGTCAAAGGGTAGGCACTAGTAGATTTCCTGGTTGCACACCCAATACCTGATGATTCCCCGCTATGAATGAAGTTGTCTAATGAGAATGTCATGTAAGTACAAGTAAAGAAAGATTGGGAAATTTTCTTTGATGGTACATCCTGAGGTTCTTCTGCCATTCCAAGAGATAGCACAGACAAGTCTTTGGGAATTGGCATTGTTTTTGTCACTTTAGACAATGGCACCATCATGCACTCACTCACACTCACTGAGGAGCATTCGAACAATGAAACTGAGTATGAAGCACTGATTACAGGCCTTGAACTGGCCCTAGAAATCCCCATAGATGACCTTACAGTTTACGGGGATTCAGAGCTCATTATTCATCAAATGAATAACCTCTACCATATCAAAAAGCCAAGTCTCACACCTTATTTCTAAAGGGCTAAAGACTTGGCAAAGTTGTTCCGATGTTAACAAATACAACACATAAGAAGAGACCATAATGGACGAGCTGACGCATTGGCAAGTTTGGCAACATCACTCACACATCCAAGAGATGATTACCTCATCATTCACATTGTGGAAAGGTGAGTTGTGGCCCTGTTAGCCCCACCTAGCAAAGAAGATGCTTCACTCATTTGCAACACCAATCTATGTAACCATGATACACAGAGCGTAGATGGAAATCCTATCATGGAGGAAGAAGACTGGCGCAAGCCCTTCATCCAACATCTCATGGAAAAAAGAACCTAAGACCTTGTAAAATGCACTGAAATATGATGTCGAGCCACCCGATTTACCTTGCAAGGTAAGCAGTTATATTGGAGATCAGTCGATGGCATATTATTGCGTTGTCTATCAACCGATGAGGCTACCAAGGTGATGGCTGAGGTGCATGCCGGCATGTGTGGAGGGCACCAAAGTGGTCCTAAGCTTCAATACCAGCTAAAACGACTTGGCTACGATTGGCCAATGATGGTGGTCAATTATATTGATTATGCCAAAAGATGTCGTGTTTGCCAATTACATAGTGATTACAGCCATGTGCCGACTAAACCTTTGCACACTACCTCTTGCTCATGGCCTTTCTCCAAATGGGGAATGGACATAGTGGGGCCCATCACCCCTACTTCTACCAAAGGGCATTGGTATATTTTAGCTGCAACATATTATTTCTTTAAGTGGACCAAGGTTGTAACCTTAAGAGAAATCAAGGCTTCTGACATCATTTAGTTCATCAAAATTCACCTCATATATAGGTTTGGTGTTCCCAACCGTATAATTATAGACAATGGGCAACCATTTGTAAGTTCATGTTTATACCGACTAATGGCAAAGTACAATATTCACCTGGAGCATTCTTTAAAGTACTACCCCCAAGCTAATGGTCTGGCAAAAGCTTTTAACAAAACCCTCTGTAAGATCATTAAAAAAATGGTAACTAAGCATAAAAAGGACTGGCATGAGCACTTACCAAAAGCACTCTAGGCATACCACACTACTTCTCATACACCTACACAAGCAACCCCAAACTCTTTGGTGTTTGGTGCATAAGCAGTCCTACCGGTTGAAATCCAGGTCTTATCCCTATGGGTGGCAATATAGGACCACCTAACAGAGATAGAAGCTGTCAGAATCTGCCTTTCAGAACTAGAAACTCTTGATGAATCTAGGCTCGCCCCACAACAATAATGGGAATTATACCAAGCTCGCATGGCTAGAGCCTACAATAAGAAAGTCAAGCTTCAATCATTTACCAAAGGTGAATTGGTACTCCTTGCACAATTGCCACTAGATCCCATAAGAAGGAAGGAAAATTCTCCTCTAAATGGGATGACCCATATGCCATTGAAAAAAGCTTATCCTAATGACGCATACTTGCTCTGGGATGCGGAAGGCAACCAAATACTGCCCGTTACCAACACCAGATTCCTAAAGAAGTACTACTCTTAAGATGAGTCATAATAACCTTTAAGGAACTACGTCAGTTTAATCCTGTCATGTACAGGTACATAAGCAATCCAGGTATCCATCTGCCCTGGATGCAACCCCATTCACAAAAAAAAGAGCCGATCTTATTAAAAACTAGCAATGGTGATGACATGTAAAAAGTAGGCAATCCCTAGACTTAGGTTAAGAGATCCTAAGGGCAAAAAAGAGAAATATATGCATCACGCGTGATGGAAAGGGTGAGGCAAAAACCCGCATTGGGCACCACGAGTAAAAGAGTCCACTCACGGTAAGATTAAAACCTCGTTGATCACATTGAAAACCAACAATGGCAATGCGATGCAAAAATTAAGCGAAACCCAGTCCTAATGGGCAACCGTTAAGGGCAAAAAAGGGACAAAATACCCAAAATCTCATAATCGAACTACGACCGGGCTTGATCCTATCTCAGGGTATGTAAACAACCTACCATAATAGGGCAGGCACAGTCCCATCTTCATTCACCCCCCACTTTTTCTTTGAGAACTATATCATTCTGTTCACACTCCACATGATAC
>JAOXJP010129057.1:0-42429 GCA_025762735.1 Platanus orientalis | reverse complement strand
TCATTGAACATTAGAGCCATCTCCAAATCTGCTTCTAGGTCAACAACGGAAGGGGAGGTGGGCCGACCGGAAGAGCAACTGCCTGAGGAGCGGAGCTAGACTCACCCTTCTTAGCAGAATGGCTGTGGGAAATTTTTGGCTTTTTATTAGATCTCCTAGGGGTTGCCTTAGAGGCGACTCTCGTTAGGGAAGCCTTGGATGGTATGGCAAACATATATGCATACAAAGAGCTAATTAAAAAAAACCTGAACTATTGATTGGATGCGGAGACAAGCCAAATGCATGACCAAAAGGAAGTGGAGATAGGCCAGATGCCTAACTGACTAGTAGTGAAGACGATCCAGATGTCTAACCGATTAAGGGCCCAGATGACGGAATCTCTGGGCCAAACAAGTATATAGAGAGGGACTCAAGATTCACCAACAGAGAGTAATCCCGAACGTGATGCGCGAAGGCACGACTTAACTTTGCGAGTTGAGCCTCAGATAGTGGACGCTCGGCCAACGCTACAAAAATGAGGAAAATCAGACTGACCGAATGAGAAATGAGTAAGGAAGATTGATATGACTGAGAATTACCTTCTTTATGTGGCTCCCTTCATATCTTGGGGATTGTTTGGATCCGATTGAGAGGTGGCTCCCACGGGAAAGACTCCAAGTTGTCCCCGGCTGCAAAAAAAAACTTCCTCTTCCAACCTCTGTTCGACGAGGGAAGACCCATGATTAGTGCTCGCTCGGGCACCTAAGCAGTAAAATACCACCATCCCGAGTGCATCTCCACTGCCTTGTAGCAGTAAAGGAACTCTAGTATGGTACGGTGATCCTGACCGTTGCTATATGCGGGCCACAAAACCATGTAAGCAATCAGGATCCTCCATAAGTTAGGCATTACCTGACCCGGAGCTAGACGAAGGTAGGAGAGTAGCTAACGAACAGACAAAGGAATAAGAAACCGTAAACCGGCTTCCAGAGCCTATTAAAAAATAGAAACCTCATTCATGAGGCAATAAGAAGCCCACTCATCGAAGGCAGGAACCCTCAGAGTGATGGACTCAGGGATATGATAGAAACGTCGTAAGTCCTCTAGTCTAGAGTTTGACAAAGTAGAAAGAATGTGTTCGGCAGTATAAAGCACACCAACAAAACGACCTCACCTAGTAGCCAATAAAGGTTTAGCCGAGTCTGGAGAATCAACTCGGACTAGGTTCTCATCGAGAGCCATAACGGATTCTATTGACTCAGATGAATTCTCCATCCAATCGAGGGCGTATATGACGCCTACCGAAGGACCTAGTGTCTCTAGGATCTGATAAAAAAATGCAATTTAGAAAGGAAGAATCGAACCCTAAAATGCCTAAGTTTGGAGAATGTTGTTGGGTTCGAAGGTAGTGACAAAAACAAACGAATGGAACCCGAAGGGTTCTCTGGTAGGGTCCAGGGTGAAATCCTAAAGACAGTGATGGCTTGTCGGAGACACCATTAGCAAGGAGAGTAAGAAGCTGACTACGAGGAGAAGACTGCATCGGAACCAAACGAAAAAAATGGAAAAAAGCCAAAATTGGTGGGACGGAGATACCTGAGCACTACTTTGCTGGCGGTCGATTTCTTGAGCGCGACGCAGGCACAAACATGACGATTTACCCAGACACGGCATTGGAAAGAATTCTCGATGAAGCAAGAAACTGAAAATGAATTAAGGTCGTCCATTATATAAGGAGTTCAAGTTATCCTCGACTGTCAAATCGCCTTAATAACCCCTGGCTGTCGGATAAAAGCGTGTTTCGAGGGAAAACAGCTACTGACCCCCACGTCTTATCACCATTAATAGCATGGGGCTCGAGAAGGCGAAGCTGAAACACCAAAGCATCAATCGACCCAGCTTTTCACATTCCCCATGTCCGCTCAAACTAACGGAAAAAGGGAATAGAGGGGGAATATGATGGTGGAGAATTTGGACCTAGCTTGGCTGAGCCAATTGATTGGTAAACCGCCCTGGTTCGTTCAGAGGGCCTATTCACCTATCCACCGACTACTGGTTCAAACCCCCACGCTGAGTGAGTTGTCAATAGCCCAATGTCAACTGACCCCCATGCCGGGCAAGTCATTGGTGACACAATGCCGACCAACCACCATGCTAAGTAGGTCATCAGTAGCCCAATGCCGACCGACCTCCATGCTAAGTGAATCGTCGGTGACACAATGCCGATCGACCCATGCCGAATGAGTCGTTAGTGACCCTATTACTGATCGATCCATCATAAGTGGACTACCGAGGTATGAGCATCTACCACCACCGAGATGGCATGCAAACACTCATCGTCGAGTTGACTGAAAAGAGAAGGCAGTTATATGCTGCAGAGCAACAGTCAATCCAATGCTAACATGCGTACCATTCTCCCACATTCTCCTAACTAACTTAGAGAATATTTGTTTCCAACAAAGAAATGGACTTTTATATTAAGGAGAGAACCCCCGAAAAGGAAAGTAAGTATAATCACTTCCAAAAAGAGAAATACGATAATTCTCTAATCTTTGATCCTTGACTTGGGCATCAAAGGAGCATTGACCGGCTCCACACCGACGTCGTTTTGTGCTTGTGTGCAGGTAAGATAAGACCCGAAGATTCTAGATCGAAGGCCACCGAGAGACCATCGTGGTGATCCAATTCTTGGCATCATCAGAATCCATCTAATTTCAACCAAGAAAATAGCTTATGTATTCGGTACAAATAAAATAAAATAAAACTAAAGATGTTCTCTTTGACTGGTTAAATTTTAACCACGTTTTATGTTTTGTACTAGTCATGAACCCGTGCGAATTCACATGGATACTATGATTTACAAACTTTTATTTTTAAAATATGTGGGTTAAGAATTTTTATCTAAGTAGAAAACTAATAAGATTAATAAAAATATAAAGAAAATAAACAAAACGCTTTTTAAAATTGGAGTAATATGTTAAGGAAACTTTCAAAGTCTTTTTTTTTTTTAGTTGTTCCTCCATGGATGGGGTTAACAAAATAAATAGAATACATTAAAAAAATAGAATACCATGTTAAGGGAACTTTCAAATCTTTTTTTGTAGTTGATCCTCTATAGACAGAACCATTCATTGGGGATGATTGAAATCATCTTTTCTAGCCAAATCTTGAATTCAAGTTATTAGGAAAATGTCCCCAAAAAAATGCTCTACATAAATATGGGGAGAGCCCAAAGAAATCAACATTTTTATGGTTGGCCTTGTTTGTTGTGATTTTTAATTTCTCTTGAGAATATGGAAGTACTTTACATTTCCTAGTTGTACTTGTGAGGCGCATGAGAGAGGATAAACAGTCACCATTTGATGAGTTAGCAAGGAAACCTAGATCAAAAGATTAACTTGAACATATAGTTATAAATTATAACCACCAAACCTCATTCTTTCCCGTTGTTTGAAAAAAAAAATTATATATAATTGTGAAAAATCCTAAAGAGAAATTGTATGCATCATCATATTGATATAAGACGCCATACAACCTGTTCTAAGATGCATGTGGTTGCTAAACCATTTGTAGTAAATATATATGCCTCAAAAAATTTCAGTCCAATATCTTCAAGAACTATATCAATTAAAAGGCTATGGAATAGATGAACTTGTTATTTTTCTAATACATTCACCTCATTATTTAGCCTAAGAAAAATTACTGAAATAAAACCAAGATTGACTATCTTCCATCTTTACCAAAAATTAAAAAAACAAAAAAAACAAATACAAATTTTCAATAGAAGACAACTCAACTTTAAAATAAATGAAAAACGCATTGTAACATTTCTCACAATAATCAAACAAATCATTCAATTTACTATCATAAAAACTAATACAGTGAATACCAACAAATGAAACTCTTTCCAATGACAACCACTCAATTAAAATAATGCATCTCAAGAAATAAAATAAAAAATCAAATTACCCATCTCAAAAAAAATCTGAAAAAATAAAAAGAAAATCAAATGCAAACTTAAAGAAATGATTGTAACCAACAAATTTAAATTAAAAAAGTATGAATATAATAAAAATGGAGATAAAAAATTATATTAAACAATAAAACAATAGCCTTAATTTATTGCTTATAGTTTCTAAAAAAAGATTCATTAATTTCATAATGTTATCGACATAGCGTACCTTACATATCTCATGTAAAAGAAATATCTTGAGAAGCATATACATGGTATTCTTAACAATTTAATTCTACACAATATGCCTTATCCCATAAAATAGGGTAAGATACATGAATATCCTAATAACATTTCTAAGCAATGCAGTTTGGAAAGTACACAACATTTCATGGATGGGGAAAACACACTATATTGAGCATTCATATCAAATAAATAGGGACAAACCAACCATCATTATACATGCTAAAATAAGCATGAAAGCTTTAAAAAAAAAAAAAAGAAGAGGAAGAAAAAAACAAAGAAACTAAAGTGAACTTACATTTTCGCTGTTCTATTTTTTTCCCCATTCATAGCCTTTAATATACAATACTCCATCCCATTATGAACTGAGAAGTGATGTTGATTGAATGCAAGTGTGAGCAACTAGAGTGCCTTAGTGTAGTTTTTTTTGAAACTTAACTCTACCCGCATACGGTCTCACAAAGAAGCTCCATCAACCTTGGCTCCCCCTTCTTCACAGCTTTTCCTCAACCTTCAAAAACCCAAAACAACGCCTTAGCATGATCATACCACATCCCTCTCAATATAAAATGGTAAATAATGTCAATATTATATATGGATCTGGCATTCCCCTTTAGCGCATAATATTTTGGTACCTCAAAGTAAAGAAAGAAACATAATGATAAGAAAAATTATTTTTCAATATTATATATGAAAATGAAAATTATTAAATCAAGAAATGAAATATATATCATGATTTTTGTATCTACAATGACACCATTTAAAGTTTTTTTGAAGGGTTTTGAGTAGCACAAAACCCTTAGAAGTCTATTCTCTACAACTTTGATTAAGTAATGCCAAAAAAAAACATGATTAAACATTAAAAATTTTAAATAAATATCTTACTTGATTATGGGATGCACGAATGATAAACACTCAAAGAAAAGATTTGGAAATCAACTAAAATAATGACTTAGGGAGCAGGAGGAGAAGCAAGGATCACAAAAGACATTAAGTACACACAATTTTGGCCAGAGCACCTCTAGTGGTCCAAAAACATCTAAAATGTTTGTTGTTCGTCATCCAAAAATAGAAGGTGAAGACATTAGGTATAAAATAAGTTCATAGAAAATTAGTGAAAAAAATATTACCATACCAAACAAAAACTAAGACAACTCACCGTGGTTTCAACCTCGGTGTGAGACATAAGACAATTGTCAACTGCCATTCGTTGATCGGATTCATGGCCAGTGTGAAAACTTTGGGTATAATGACTCTCATCTCGTTCTTTTTCTTTCATTTAGTAATTGTCAAGTTATTGGGGAGGTTCCATGTTCATACTTGTAACCCAAAGCTGCAAATTGGCCACACTTTTGAAAGTGGAAGAATTAGGAGAGTAGAAAATGAAGTCTTCTAGAGTAGAAGCCAGTAATGTGATTCGTGTCACTTGGAAAGTAAAAAGGGAGCAAATCTTCTACTCCCAAAAATTGTCTACTGCCATTATTGTGGATACAAAGGCTTGGTTGTTTGGGGTTAAAACGTAAAAACAGTTTTCAAAATAATGATCATGTACTGTTTTTTGGGAGAATGAGAGTAGAATTTTTTTTTGGTGTAGAAGATTTTCTTTTTATAACAAATCAATTAAAAAAATTAAATAAAAAAAAACCCCAATCCTAAAATCAAGAAGGAATTAAAAAAAAAACTCACCTAAAGAGAGAGAGACGGGAAACAAATCGGCCAAATTTGGAGTAGAAGCCAACACTATGATTATCAGAAAAAGTGGCTTCATTACTCCATCCACACTCTCATCATCTTCCAAGCAAATAAAATATTTTGACAGGAAAATACTGGTCAAGATGTTAAAACCAGTCGCATTACACTTGAAACTCGATGGCAACATTCACCAGCTCACCTTCCTTCCTTTTTAGAAAATCTATTAGCTCTAGCACCTTCTTCTTTCCTAGAGTCACTTGAGACTCGATGGCTTTGGCAGAAAACAGTTCGGTCCAATATAGGGTACGTAGATACTTTCATTGATCATTACACTCGTGTCTTCTAAGGTTTTTAGCATTTCTGGATCTGAGAGGCGCTAGCCAAGGCCGGAGGATCTGACAATACGATTGATTTCTCTTTTGTACTGAATGAACCATGAGTGCAAAAGAAATGACAGTCAAATGCAAAAGAAATGAGAGTCGAAAGAACGAAGATAAAGGAAAACGAAAAGTTGTAAAGAAGAAGAGGAAATGAAAAAGCCTCTTGCACAGAAAACGACTTTTTTCTTAAAAAAATTAGAGACAACCGTAGAACTCCCCTTTAAAAAATTAAAAAATTAGGTGGCTTATGTGGCTCCTCTATTTCAAGGGGGTGATATCATCTGCGCCACCCCCCTGATGGGACAGTGGGGGCGAATCAATTCACTTTTTGGAGATTTTTGATTCCCCTGGGGAGTGGCGTAGATGATTTCAAGGATCCGTACTGAAAGACAAAGGTTTTGTAGGAATGTGTCAGCACCTAATTTTGGCGCAAATCTGTGCTTTGATGCCTCTCTTTAAGATAGTAGGCGGGCAAAGCACAATTCTCAACTTATTTTCTTAATCCAGCTAATTTCAATCAAAACCAACCCCTGTTTCCCTTGTTGTCTCTATTATTTTCTATAAAAAATAGTATTTTATTTTTCAAAATATTATTTTACTTATTAAATGTTTTTTTAAATTTTATTTATGTACCTTACATCCAATTTTCCACTTCTTTTATTATTTCTAAAAAGTGTTATTTTAGTTATTGGTTAGTTTATTATTTATATAAGTACTTATTATTATCTATTTTATCTATTTATTTATTTCAAAATGTGTTATTTTAATTATTGTTTAGAGTTTATTATTTATACAAGTACTTATTATTATTATTTTCAAGATTTGTTACTCCCAAAATAGTATGTTCCTTCGTGCCCCACACCACAAGTTGACATGTGGTTTTTTCAAATTTGATCCCTCTTTTATGTTATTATTATTATTATTATTATTTTCATTTAGAAGTAGTTTTTATGGTTATGACCTTATAAAACCCAATTTATGGGGACTTATTTTTCATTTTGAAAATTGTTTTTACCATTTTAACTTCATACACCTCACCTGTTGCGGGTAGGGCACGGAGGAGCTTATTGTTCTCCTTCCTCCTTCCGCTCCTCTCCTTTCTCTCTCTTTCTTTGAGTCGCCTGCTCTCTCTCTTTATCCCGTATGCATCCTACTTGGTCCATCCCTCTCTCTGCCTCACCTCTCCGACTCCTTTACCTAACCCCTTTCTAATTATCGCCTCCACTCTACACTTCCCTCCCTCACGCTTCCTTTCCCCCTCTTGGCTTCTCCTGCTCCTCCATCTCCTGCCACAACCATTCCCTCACGCCCCTCTCTTGATCATGCTCTAACCCCTTACTTCCCATCTCTTCTTGCACCTCTGTCCCCACTAGCCCTTAGACCCACGCATGGGCTGATGGCGATCACACACACATGAACCCCCTTGAAGACACCCCTGCGTTGAACCGATTTGAGTGGGGGAGTTTTCCCTTCTCTATAAAAGCTCCCAACAAAGCCAAGAAAGGGGGCCTCAATGTTTGAAATAGCTCCAAATCTCTTATGTCTAGCTCAGTTCCTCTTTTTTGTTTTCTTTTAGGGTTTGTTTCTATAATACCCTCCAAATCTTTAGACTTGGGAGAGGATGAGCAGCCAATATTCTTTCATGTTTCTTCGTCCTTATTTGACTAGAACTTTCTCTATTTTTCTCAAACCCTAACCTTCCTCTCTTTCAACATCATGAAAAGCCTAAATTAATCTTTGTTTCTTCACCTTCTTCCCATAAAACCAATGATTATAGGTAGGGGGCATTTTTTGTTTCATCGTCATTGTCTCTAAGAGAGAAAACGCTTAAACAAGCCCAAATCTCTCTCAAATTCTCTAATCCCAAATCCCCTTTTTTCTCTGTTCATGAGTACCTTGAGGAGACTCCTACCCATATTGGATTACCAGGCCCTACACTTAGTGCAATATGTAAGGAGGAGATATATACAAACCTTGGCTATGGAGTGATAATACAACCGTGCCAATTTCTGAACTTGACGTAAAAGGTAAATGGTGCATCGATCTACTAGAGTAACTTTGTACAGGCTCTATACATAGTTATTCTTTGAACTTTGTATAACTTAATTCATTACAATTAAATTATATATGTAAATATAATGAATATGAATGGTAGATGGATATGGACCTGTCAGGTGGACAGTGATGATTTTAAGATGATTATTGATATATTTGGAGTGTATGGTTTATCAGGTGATTTAAATAAAGTGACATGGGGATCATTATTTATCCTTAGGGATCCATATTACAATTGTTATGCAGTCAAAATTTCGGCAAAAATGACACGTGAATTCCCTATTTAACCTCAATAAAATGAGATAGAAGACAATGAGTGAAATGAATAGATTAATAAACTGAGTCGACCATTAGACTGTGACAAATTTAAAGTAGAGAACCGCAAAGGAGGATGAGGGGGTGCTTAACACTTCCCCAACTCATAAACTAACCACTTATGAATCTTTGTGAATCAACCAGTTTAAGTGTGGACTCAAACATTTCAAATCCTTTTCAAAACCTAAAGTTGTTATGTTTTCCAAAACTAATGACCAATCACATCATTAAAAAGATTAGTGACGACTCCTAATCTATGTAGGATATTCCTACGATAGGTAAGACTTTCTTCAAGGAGATTTATCCATCGTGCGAAAATCGAGGCCCATAATGGAAATGTTTTTTTTTAAATGAGGGGAAAAGTGGCTTACGTGGTTACTCTATTTAAGTAAATGTGGAAGACGGAGGGTTAAGACTTAAGAGGAATGGAAAAGGTTTTTTTTTAGGGAATATGAAGGTGTTTATGATGAGAGAGAGAGAGAGATTTTAGGTAGTGGGTTTGATTAGGAAAATAAAGGTGTGCCTTTAGATAGTAAATGAGATATAAATTATTGGAGACATTTTAGGAGAGAATATTAGGGATTCACGTTGGATTAAGAGAGAATAAAGGGAGTGCTTTAACGATGAGTGTAAGTATTATTAAGAAATTAGCTTTTTTGGTAACATGTGAAATTAAAATTTTATTATAAAATAGAGAAAAAATATAAAGGAATGTGCTTGGAAGACGTAGGGTTTGAGGAAAATAATTTTAGGAAAGAGTGGCTAAGAGACATTTTAGAGAGGAGTGATTCAAGGAAGTTAAGGTTGTTATTATTAAGGTATGGTATGATTTTTTTTTTTTACAATAAATAAAAAAATGTTGAGATGGTGCTCACATGACACACTTCTTTGTTTTTGTCAATGCCAACTGGATGAAATACACACACACACACACACACACACACATATATATATATTAGATTTGCCGTCCCACGTTGTTGATATTTTTACAATTTACCCCATCACTTGAATCAGCTATTATCATTACTTCTTACCGTATAAGATCAAAATGCTCATCATTGTGTTCTACCAATGCCACTTACGTCCGTGACAACATGCCAGTGTCTCCTTATTGTTTAGACATTTTATAAAACAAATATTATGTGAACAAAAATTGTTTGCAACCCTATGTGTGACCATGCTATTGGTTGATACATGGTATGTATGGGGTTAAAAGTGTCAAAAGAAGTACTAACTCAGTTCAAACAATATGTGTTAGCCAGAAAATGGTGTGCGGGCATGCCAGTGTTATGTGGGCACAAAATCCAGTCTTTCCTACCACCCCAGGTGCCATAGCAGACAATAAGCATACCGAAAAGGATTCTTCAATCATTTGTCCAACCACCAAATTCAAATGATTCAAGCAATTGGGAAATGTGAGGGTTCTTCCTTCCAAATGAGTTATTTTTTGCCTTGTAAAAACAAAAACTTCACCACATTTTACACCAAGAAAAAATAATATGAAATAAATTAAAGCTAAGCAAATGAACATTAATAATTGAATGAATCACTTACAAGCTAATAATCAGACTTAAATTTGTCTGCCGAGATACAAAAGACATGTTGGTGACAAGTCAAAGACCAAAATATCCAGTGACTGGTTGAGACTTGTATGTCAAGTTCTTAGGAACTCGCTAATAGCGGATTACAAGCAGAAAATAGAAGTGTGGATGGTTAAAACTCTCATACCAAACTCTTCGGGGTTTGTTGGTGATGAATTACAGACCAGGGTTTAAAGAATCTGGTTGAAATTTGTCAGTCAAGCTCTTAAGAACTTACTAATGACGGATATATATTGATCTATTAAAGGATAAAATGTTATAACAAACAAAAAATTGAAATACACATTGTTGTTGTTGATCTATTGGAGGTGTCCCTTTCTTTCACCATCTTCCACCATTTATAGATTTTTTATGGGCAGTTAACACCATCTCTTCCATAATTGCACGTTCAAGGAGATGGTCCTCTACTCCTCTTTCCCCTGGCATCTTTGAACCTGAAAAATCACGTTTTTCCATTGTCAGTGTCAACATAATCTCGTTCTTCCTTCTCTCATATGCATCATGGCTCTCTTCTAGAATTAGCTCTTACACGTCTCTTTCTTTGGCCCCAATTTTATGCGACAATTGTTCCTTTAGATTTCCCTAATTTTGTGCCATTTGCCCCATGTTCCTTCTCATGGTACTGAGATTTGGGAAATAGGTAGTTGGAAAATAACGCGAAGACTTCTCTGAGTTTTCCTTCATTTTGTGCCATTTATCCACGTTTTTTAAAATCTATAGAGATTTACTTCTGCCACATGTCTCGATCTGATGATCTCCATCTTCCTTCAACTTCTCTCTTTTGTTGGGCCGTGTGGCAATCTTCTAAAGAGTCCATGTCTCTAAGGTCTTCGAGATTCTGACCTAGTGCTATTGTGCCCACCTGTCACATGCTAAAACTTTTTTGGGCGTAAACAGTATACATGGTTATCGGGATATGATCCGAATCATAGGATTGTATCTTAAATAATCATTCAAGTGATCTAGCTTCTCTTAAAACCGTAAGGTTAAAGGATCATTATAGGATCACGATCCCATGTTGATCCTGATCAATCTTACATTTTGTGTGGTTGGGCTTTTTATCTCTTTTCATTAGATTAATGAAACAAACCTTTAGGCCTTTAAGCCTAACTTGATGAAAAACTATTATTTACAACCAAAAACTTGAAAATGAAAGGAAAACAATCATATTTGTTTGAACAACAAAAGATAAGAGTCCAAGTCTTCCACAAAATGGATAATGGTTGAATGCTCTAAAAAAGGATGTTTGAAGGGAAACATGCAATATTGATGAACATTATAAGTAGGTTTTAATTTTCAATTTTATCACTTCCTTATAACCTTATATAAAATGTTCCCATTGCTTATTTTCATAAACAAGTCATTAAATAAAATCTTTTTATAGTAAGTGATAGGGAGTTTGAAAGTTTTGAGAATGAAAAAAAATGTCGAAGTTGATAACATTAGTGACAATGATGAGCCTAAAAATGCAGTAAGGGTTTTTGACGATTTTCCCATTAATGATGTGGGTGCTAACTGCAACATTGATGATGATGTTGATGACAAAATTCAATTTGAAGAAACATTCAACCCAATAATAAAGAACTTAGTTTGGATAGTTAAATACTTATCTCTATTTATGTTTCTGTTGTTATCCTAGTATGAATCCACTTATTTTATTTAATATGTTTTGATTTGAAGGAAGTTAGCATTGAATATTTGCATCAGCTTTTTAATTTGATTTTTTTATCTTTCCATGGTACATACGTTGAACCATGTTTTTGAGAACCGGATCAATAATCAATCCGTTAAGGTGGACGGTTTAGGCCCAACTAGGTTTGACATCGGTTTACATGATATAACCACGGTTTGCTTCATGCATAAGTAAAATGTAATAAAATAGCTAAAAACAATACAATTCATAATGCATTAGATGACTTACGACCGGGTTTTTAAATTTTAAAAATACCATAAAACATAATAAAGTACCAAAAAACAAAACAATTCATTGGAAGTGGGATTGGACTTTGGAAAGATACATTTCCATTTTTTTAATTCTTAATTTGTTAGAAGAAAAAAAACTGTTGGTTTTATTAGTAACTAGGCTTGTAAAAAAAAAAAGAGTTTGATTTCATCGATTTTACCAGTTATATGCGTTTTTTTTTCTACTAGTAGCTTACTGTTTAAAGCTTTTATAGAAAACCAGGACTGACCACCTAGTCTAGTTCAATTTTCAAAACTATGTGTTGAACAAAGCTTTACAATAGTTTCTATTGATTGATGTTAATCATAGTCATATTCCCATTAGGTAAATTGAAGGTTTATTATGGCAAGTTCCATGCAATGTGAAGTACATTGTTGTTTCGTGCTCTATCTTTGACTTGTGGACGAGTCTTGCATTATCTGTACATTGGTATATTTAGTAGTAGTGAGGGCTATCTCTATTTCCACCTTGATTAATGTCTATAATTTAGTTAAATGGTAGTATAGATATGGGGACTGTATTTAAACTTTGGCCTTGATGCGTCTATCATTTTATTTCAATGGACTAATGTATGGACCCATTGTTTCTTTGATGGATGTGGGAAATTATTGTTGTCATTCATTTCTTATATCACACCAGCCTTTGAATTGTTGGTTGTTACTAAATTTTGTATTTTTAGTAGAGAAAAAATGACAAAACACAATAAAAAATGTAACTACACAAGGGGAACTATCTTATTGGAGAACACCAAAAGGCAAACAAGTGATTAAGAGATTAGCTAGCATAGCTTTGGGTTTTTAAACTAATTCATGCGGTAGCATGAGCTGCAGAATTAGATACTATGTTTATGTGAAACAAAACAACTAATACAAGCACATGTTAAAAAAGAGGTGTGATCCTTCATGACTATTTATGTTCTCCAAAGCCAATGAACATGATGATGATCAGAGCAACCTTTGATAATCCCCACAAAGTCATCATTAAGAACAAGATGTTGGTATGTGAGCGACTTGGCTAGACGTTTGACATGAGTAGAGCTTACGATAGGGTGAAATGGGCCTTAGTGCTTAATATGATGGAAAATATGGGGTTTAACGATGAGTGGAGAAATTGGATTAAAGAGTGTATATCCTTTGTTTCTTACAGAGTCCTTAATGGATCTCCTAGAAAAATGATAAAGCCCACTAGAGGATTACGATAGGGTGATCCTATCTCCCCTTTCATTTTCTTCATCTATACCCAAGGATTCTCATATCTTATGCATAAGCTTGAGGAGAATCAATCTCTTTCGAGAATTAGGATTAAGAGGAATACCCCCCATTATTCATCTCCTCTTTGTGGATGATTGATACACCTTTTTCCAAAGTTTGTATGGAAGAAGTTGACGTGATCTCTAATGCCCTAAAGTATTTTAGCGAAGCTTCGGGTCATACCATAAATTTTGCCAAGTCATAAATAATTTTTAACTCCAATATTCCTATGAACTTGCAAAACTTTATCAAGGGGGTTCTAAAGATCAAAAAATCCCAAGGCCCTAACAAATATCTTGGTCTCCCCTTTTCAGTTGGATGAAACAAAGTAAATTTCTTATCTTATCTTCATGAAAGAGCCTCCCATAAAGTTCAAGGTTGGAAATGAAAGTTAATCCATGTGGCATGTAAAGAGGTGCTTATGAAATTTGTCATTTTTCTATCCCAACTTTTGTTATGTCATGCTTCCTTATTTCTAAAAAAATTAGTAACAATACTAATTCTATCCAAATAAGCTTCTGGTGAGGTAGCGAAGATGACAATCGAAAAAATTAATTGGGTTAGTTGGGATTGTATGAAGTAGGGTAAACAATGTGGGGGCCTTGGCTTTAGAGATATTCATGCCTTTAATCTCACTATTATGGCTAAGCAAGCCTGGAGAATCTTGTCTAATCTGGATGCGTTGCGGGTTCGCCTCCTAAAATCCATCTACTTCCCCAACAAAGAATTCCTTAAAACAAAACCTAAATACAACAGTTATTGGGCATGGAAAAGTATTTTAATAGTCAAAGACTTTGTAAAGGTCTTATATGGAATGTTGAGTCGGGATAAAACATTAACCTGTGGCATGACTTGTGGATCCCATCCTTGGATAGTTTCCTTCCTCCTCTTCCCCCCTTCCAAACCAAAAAGTGGTTGAAATTATCAACAATAGAAATGGAAATTGGGCTCTTGAAAACTTAAATCACCCCATTCCCCAAGTGGTGGTGGAAGCCATCCATATATTCCTCTTAGCTTGTCAAATAATCATGATAGCCTTATTTGGCACTATGACTCAAAAGGCATTTTCATGGTTAAATTTGCTTACCTTGTGGCGATTTTCCCTTCTAGCTCCCATTCATCCCTTTTTCATTGGAAAAAGTTGTGGCACCTCAACATCTCTCCCATAGTGAAACATTTCATATGGATGGTGTGGACATCGGTGTTCGGGAGGGATTCGGATTCCCCCGCCCACCCATGGTTTCTAGGCCTACTCTTCAGCACCTGATGTCGGTGCATGAAATGTTACTAACCCTTTTACATGAAGGTTATACTTTACTTTGAGTCCCTACTAACTCAGGGTTAACCGATGGAGTTGACATCGGTTCTCATCTTAGGGATAAGAGGAGAAGTCTAGACCCAAAGGTCTAGGGGTTTAATTCTTAATATTAATCTACATTCCTGAGATAAAGGGTAAGTTGTTTAGTTGCATTCGAGCAAGGTGTTAGGCACCCAAAATACCCGCCTTTTTAGGGTAGGTTTCTCTCATTCATACATGTTTTAAATTATGCCAAAGTCCATGCTTGTTAGATGTAAAGTTATTGAGTTATTGGTTTGGACCACCCCCGTGGTGTGATCATTATAATTGCACCAGAGACATAGTCTCAAGCTGCCTACATACCCGATCTTATATGGTTCAGTGTATTCCTAGGGTTTTGTCAGGATCAAACTGTATGTAGTTCTAGGGGTTTGTTGTGTGTGCCAATCTCGGTAGTGAAGTACATCTGACTATGAGAGTGATGTAGGGTAGATTCATTTTAGATTATTTGTATACTTACAGAGTACTCCGCGCTGTTGCAAAATGTAGGCAAATTAGTGAAATGAGGGTCGGGACTATGTTGAACCAATGTGCATGGTTTAGGAACCTAATTGAGTTATGGATAAGTCTTTGGGTCTTTAGGTCGCGAACCATTATGACATGACCCTAAGGTAAGGTGAAGATCGTAAAATGTAAGGACGGGTTGAAATGTAGTGAACGGGTAAGTTGATTCGACCTGGTCGCACTGACGTAGCAACCACGACTCAAGCGTTGTCTTTCAGGTAAAGTTTTGGGTATCTGATACCTTAGAAATTACAAGCGTATAATCAACCCTAATATGATCGTAGGAAAGCTGAAAAAGGCATTTGCAATGAAGGGATTCCTAGAGTATGTCTATGGAATGGATTGGTTTTAAGCTAGGTTTCATTTGGCTTTCATGGGTCTATACCTGAAATTCATACAGGGCCCATAGAGGTGCCTAAGCACTTAGATGAACTACAAGATGTTAGTTGCATATGTATAAGCTTTAGAGAAGGCCAAAGTTCATTGGGGTGGGTTCCAGATCCCAACGCCTGAATTTTTCTAACGCCTATATTCCCTGTTAATGCCTGAATTTTAACTAATTAAAAATTAGGCATTGGGTTTGGACAGTCTGCACTCCGGAGGGCATATCTCTTTCCACAAAATTCTAAATTGAGCGTTGTTGGTCAATTTGGAAAACTGAGAGAGAGATCTTTCTAACCATATACAATAAGTTTATACTTTTCTAACGTCTATTTTTTAAACCAACGCATGTTTGTGCTGTCAATGCTTGCTTTTTAACAGCTTAAAAAACAGGCATTGGGTTTGAATAGTCCGCACTCTATATGGCATATCTCTCTCCACAAAATTCTAAATTGAGTGTAGTTAGTCAATTTGAAAAGCTGAGAGAGAGAGATCTTTCCAATATATATAATTAGCCTATACTTTTGTAATGCCTATTTTTTTAATCGATGCCTGTTTGTGCTGTAAATTCCTGTTTTTTAACAACTTAAAAAATAGCCATTGGGTTTAAACAGTCTGCACTCCGAAAGACATATCTCTCTCCACAAAATTCTGATTTGAGCATAATTGATCAATTTGGAAAGATGAGAGAGAGATCTTTCCAACCATATATAATAAGCCTATTTTTGTCTAACACCTATTTTTTAAGAACTAATCTTGACTGTGAGAGGGCCTGTAAGGAGTCCATCCCCATTAAAGGTTCCTTAGTTAGAAGACAAATTGATATTGACCCATCTTGTTCGGCCTACTCTTGTAAAGTTGAATTCGTGTTCCATTATCTCACTGCTCATCCTAAGGCTGCTTTAGTGTGGTTTGGTTCTTTCCTCTCTCTAAGAACTAATCTTGATTGTGAATCCTTGTTTGTAGAGTGGTTTCAAAAGTGGTTGGCGTTTAGAGGGATTCCTTCAAAATACCTAAATGATATTATAGATTTACTATTTTGCTTATCTGCCAGATTTGGAAGACCCGTAATAAATCTATATTTGAAAATGAATTTTCATAGCCTTCTAATATCATTGAGTTCACTTGTAGGATGGTAAGGGACTATTCAAAGTCTGAATTGGATAAGTCGGGGCGTGGCAATCTCCCTGTTTTGCTTTCTTGGAATCACCCTCAAAGCGGTTGGGTTAAAGTTAATTTTGATGTCACAAATGACGTTTTGTTAAAAAAATGGGCCTTGGTGCTATTGGGCATGATGAATTTAGACTTCTCCTTTTTACTGTGGCCAGTCCTGGGAGCTTCCACTCCCCTCTAGTGTTTGAGATTTTGGCTGCTCGTATTGGTCTCCTTACCACTTTGGCCATGGGTTTCTCTAAGGTTGTGATTGAAGGTGACTTGGCCATTGCAATCTCCTTGTTCAAGTCATTGGAGAAAGCCTGCCCTTGGGATGTTAACAATCTAATAATGGACTGTAAAAATTTGGTTTCAAACTTTACAGACTTCTCTTTTAAGTATGTGAAGAGGTCTTTCAATGGTGTGGTCCATTACCTAGCTAAAAAGGGTCTATTTGTTCGGTCCCCTTTGTATTGGCATTCTCCCCCCTTGTGGTTGGAGAATGCCCTTAACTCTTGATATGTTCCCCCTTAGGAGAACCTTCGCTCTCCTGTTTCGTGATTTTCTATATATTGTTCTCTATAAAAAATAAAATAAAGTTTATGCTTCAAGAAGAGAGTTTGCATGGGAGAATTCTGACTGGGTTGCTTTAAAAAGACCGTTATCATATGTGATAATGTATTCTAATTCTAAGATTTAGATGAAGGCCCCATCAAAGCTTATCTTCAAAACCCCTGTTGAGGGGTGAACCAAAAAGAATGTTTGGATGCCTGTAATTGATTTATAGTTAAATGATGATTTTCGATGATAATAGTGTTTTTTGTGTGTGTTGTTATTGATGTTGAATCAACTTACCATTGTGAAGTCTTAGCAAAAATCATACTTAAAATAGATGTTCAACTTGAAATCAGCTTATCATGTTGCATGTTGCGACTAAACCCACAAACTAGAGAGAAAAACGAAGTAAACATGAAACGCAAAACACATATAACACAACGATATACGTGGTTCGACTTATAGCCTACATTCACGGGCGAAGACGACAAGAAATTTCACTATGAACAAAAGGAGATTACAAATAAAAACAAAACCCTAAGCCCCAAGTACACCCTTCCGCCCGTTTCTCTCTTTGTAAAAGTCTAGATCACTCTTAGATGTGATCTCAGAAAACCCTAATGCATCTTATATATGCAGTTACATAAAAGAAAACCAAACCGAATCACGGGTCAGATTATATAAACGGGTTCGGGGGCTCTGGACCCCAACAAACATGTGGATCACTAGTACCTCTTTAAGACATTAGCAACATCTAAAACACAAGATAGAACTCGAGCCACACTCCACAATGTTGAATCAGTTTATCATTGTGAAGTCTTAGCAAAAATCATATTTAAAATAGATGATTTGACCAGTATTTGGTGTACAGGACACCAGGTGATTTCACATGGAATAAAATAGGCAGGGGTTAAATGCAATTTCAAATTCCCACTCATTTTATTCCAAAATGAAGTCACACTGTGCCCTTGACAACAAATCCTGGACAGGAAATTTGCTCCCAACTTAATGTGGATCTCTTTTTTTTTTTTTTTTAATATATTTTCCACAAACTTTCTTAATTTCTATGCTCCCAAAATGCACATTCAGTAAAATTTTTATTGGAAAACCGAATAAGTCATGGAATTTCTATTTTTCTTTTTCTGGGTAATCAAGAATTGGAAGGTTTTTCACTTCACTTTCTCTGGACGGTTGTGAAATGGATTCCAATCCGACGTCAATAAGATTTATCTCATGTGCAAACACCCGTACTGAAAAATTCCTTCTCAAAAATCAAAATCACTCTTGATCGCGGATCTCTCTTCTTCTATCTTCTCTGCTTATCGCGTTTGCGCGATTATCATTTGAAACCTCATTCTTATTTCCGCAGTCGTCACGGCGGTCTTTGCCGACGGAATATCCCTAACAGCGATGGAAGTAAGCCCTAACCACCATCTCCGTCTTCGGAAATAAGTCGACCCGCCGCCGTCTGAATATCCGTAGCAGTGGGGTCGTAAGCCCTATCCCAGCAGCGAAGTCGCTTAACACTCCCATTACCATAAGCTCGAAGATGGGAAGAAACACTGTTGCTGTTTCGACGTTTACCCAACGCACATATATTGTTGCTGCTTAATTAAGGTTATTTTTTATACAACCCAATCATTCATTCTCTCTCAATCAGGTAAATTTAGGTTTCGCTCAGAGGTTAGGGTTTTATCTTTTCATTTTAATCTTCTTTATTCTAATCGATATGGTTAGTAAGTATAGTAGAGATGCGAGCGATGAAGAGGGAGAAATAGGAGAGAGAGATGGATTTGATGGTGTTAGTAGGAAGGAACACAGGTCGAGTAGTCGTCGTAGTCGCAGGGACAAAAGGGAATCCTCGGAATCCGATAAAGATAGGGAGAATCGTTCCAAGCACAGAACCAGGTATGAGAGCCATACCGATCGCCACGGCGATGGTGAAGAAATTCGGGACGGTAGAGATAGGAAGGCAAGGGGCGAAGAGAAGGATTCTAGGGTAAGGGATGATGGTCGAGGCCACAATCATCAGGAGCGGAGGGAATCCGTTCGACGAGGTTCTGACAAAGACGAGAAATTGTCAGAGAAGGAAAGGGATAAAAGATCGGAGGAGGAGGGAAGGAAGCATAATGGTGGTAGAATCTCTCAAACGGTTGAGGAGAAGGGCGACCGACGTGAAAATGGTCATAGACGGCGACCAACTGGGAGTCGCAGTGACAGAGGCAGGCGGTCTCGTGGGAATTCAGATGAGGATGATCGGCAAGAAACTGAGAGTCACAGGGTTAGGGACCAGAAGCGTGGGGACGAGGATGATTGGGGGAAAAGTGAGAGACGCAGAGACAGGGACAGGCAGTCGCAGGGGAATTTAGATGAGGATGATGGAGAAGGACACAAAATGTTCGAGGGAGAACGGGATGGGAGAGGGGATGATAGGCATCACAGGAGACATAGAAATGGATGGGATGACAGCCTTGATGAGAAACAACACCGAAGGCGAGAAGGACGACATGAGGATCATCAACAGTCTAGAGAAAAGACTGCAAAGGAAGTCGGTGAAAAGGAAGGAGATGGTAAAAAACTGGAAGATTCCAAATCTCAAAAGACATTACAGGATGGGAACATGAATGCTGATACTGCAAACTTAGGGAGGAGTGGAGGAGTTTACATTCCTCCATTCAAGTTGGCTCGGATGATGAAAGAAGTGCAAGATAAAAGTAGTGTTGAGTATCAGCGGTTGACTTGGGATGCTCTTCGGAAGAGTATAAATGGACTTGTTAACAAGGTCAATGCGACTAACATAAAGAATATCATTCCTGAACTCTTTGCTGAGAATCTTATCCGGGGAAGAGGTCTCTTTTGCCGGTCATGTATGAAGTCGCAGATGGCATCCCCTGGCTTTACAGATGTTTTTGCTGCATTGGTTGCTGTTGTCAACACCAAGTTTCCTGAAGTGGGTGAACTTCTCTTGAGAAGGATTGCTTTGCAGCTCAAGAGAGCATATAAGAGGAATGACAAGGTATTTATTTCATGATTTTTCGTTTCAGTGTATAATTTTTGACAGGTAAGAACATTTATGCACAGAAATTTGTATATGATTGTTCTCTTGATATGTTATTTTCCACGTACAGCCTCAATTACTGGCTGTAGTGAAATTTGTGGCTCATCTTGTGAATCAACAAGTGGCTCACGAGATTATTGCTTTGGAGCTGCTTACATTGCTGTTGGAGAATCCTACTAATGACAGTGTTGAGGTAGCTGTTGGGTTTGTCACAGAATGCGGTTCACTACTTCAAGACCTTTCGCCACAAGGTCTCCATGGTGAGTATGCTGTTTGGCTTAGATGAGTTTTTTTTCTAGAAATTATATACTCAATATTGACACACTCATTGAACTTGTGTGGTATGTTTTTTTTTGTTGACCTTTGCATGTTCATTATATTTAAATCTATTATAGCTCTAACAAGGTGACTATCTTCTAATATACTTATTGTTTTAGAGATGAAGGCCAGGGTCATTGTTTGTAATCATATCATGTTCAAAATTAAAAGTGAATTATCCTTTGTCTCCAAGTGAGAATGTGGATGCTACCTTCTAAGGAGCTGTTGAATCAATTAAAAATTTTAAACAAGAAGATTTTTTGGTGCACCTGAAACCAAATAGCAATGAAACTATGTCTTGATAGACAAGACATAGTCTATCCAAAAAAAAAAAAAAAAAAAAGTCTTGATAGGCAAATGTAAAATGCTGCTACTGATATCTTGTCTTCTTCTGTGGTAATATCACTATGGTTGTGTATGTAGGTATCTTTGAACGCTTTCGTGGGATACTTCACGAAGGAGAAATAGATAAACGGGTCCAATTCTTGATTGAAGGCCTGTTTGCCGTGAGAAAAGCCAAATTTCAGGTATGATTCTACAACGCATGTTGAGTTTTAATATGAAATCTGGCATTTTGAGTGTGGAATTGATGCTGGAGCACAGTGGGGTGTTAGGAGAGGCAGTTGATCATAGAGTGATGTGGTCCCACAGCCCAGCACTACAGTTGGTGGGGTGTTATTTTAGTTTAATGTGTTTTACATTTGGGCCTTATTAAAAATGCTACATTTTTTTTCTTTGGGTTCGGCAGTAGTAGGGAGAAAACAGTCAACAATAACTTCCATATGTTAGATGGGTTTAACTTCTAGTAAGAGTTGGTTAAGTCTCTCGTAGTTGTTTAGTTCTCTTATTGTAATAAGCTATTAACGCTTTATTTATTTATTTTTATTTTCATATTATTATAATAAACAAAAGGTCTTGCTGGTCTGTTTATTTAGATGTGCAGCCTGTTGTGCTGCATCTGTTCTCTCCATCTCTTCTATTTCTAGAACTCTTATTTTTTTTCTGGGGATGCAACCAAATCTACAGCAGCTGGCCTATCCTGCTGCACCTATTTTGTTATGTGAAGTGATCAAATCAGGTATCAAAGCCAAATCTGATACATCCAATCCTTGGCAGACGGGGTGGTGGAGCAAGGATGAGTCAGGCCCAGCTGGTGAGATGTTGGAGATGAAATGGATTATTGAGTAGTGTGAAATCAGTAGAGAAGATATAAATAGGAATTGTTTGGAGAGGGGAAGAGAAGGAAAAAAGAAGAGAGAATAAATGGAAAGAAATGTAGGGTTTGTACAAATGAGATGCACACTCTTTTTTAGGTGATAAAATATTGAGGAGTGACCCATGTATCTTACTGTTCAAGAGCTACTACTGTTCACGTGGACAGTAACTCATTCTTCTACTCTTCTTGAACAATATACCCTTGTCTCACATTGATAGACATTTAACATTCCCCCTCAAGCTAGAGCACAAATATTACCTACACCCAGCTTGGAACACATATTACAGTGTTGTTTCTTCCCAAGAGCCTTTGTAAAAATATCTCTCAATTGTTCATTACACTCAAAATTGATGCATAGCCCTCCATGGGTGAATGGGTAACACACCACATTCCAATTCACCAAATAAAAGAACAACAGCATTATCTGAGCTACTTGGAGTCGGCTACACAAATTTTGTTCCGTCATTCCATTCTATCTAGGGCCATATTTGCCATTTTATCACAAGCCTCCATGTCTCACCTCACTACTTTAACCTAAGTCAAGTTTGGTTTTCCTCTGTCTTTTTTACACCTTCAACTTGCATCATTGCACTTATTCTCATTGGCACAGTTATTGGTCTCCATTGCACATGATCAATCCATCTCAATTGACTTTCCTTCATCTTATCACACATTAATGCTACACCTAAGCTCCCACGAATGGATTCATTTCTTATTTTATTATTTCTAGTTTTGCCACTCATCCATCTCAATATCCTTATCTCAGCCACACTCATCCCATGTATGTGTTGTTTGTTGGCTGCCTAACATCCTGCTCTGTAAAACATGGCTGTTTTATAGCCGTGTTATAAAATTGTTCCTTCAATTTTAATGGTATTCGTTTATCACACAGCACACTAGAAGCACCTCTCCACTTCAACCACCCCGCTCTAATTCTTTGAGCAATGTCATCTACAATAACCCCCTCCCTGTGCATGATTGTACTGAGATAACAAAAATGGTCACTTAGGGATATTCCTTGGTTATCAATCTAATCTACTCTAATTTCTATTCCAATTCTTACAAAACTTGTATTCCATATATTCTGTTTTAGTCCAGCTTATTATAAAAGCTTTTGATTCTAAAACAGCCCTCCATAGTTCTAACTTGGTATTTTTCCTCTACTCCCTAGCACCTTTTCCTATATACACGTAGACTGCTAGGCAATTCATCCATAACTAAGGCAAAGAGATATGGACTCAATGTTGACCCCTCATTTAAGCCTGTTGTGATCACTAACTCGCTTTTCTCCCCCGAATGTCTTAACACTGGTTATCGTTCCATTATGCATATCCTTAACTAAGACAATATATCTGCTTGGGATCCCTATCATACGCTTTCTCTAATCTATAAAGACCATGTGAAGATCTTCTTCTCTCCAGACTTTTCCATCAATCGCCTTGGTAGGAAAATTGCTATCGTTGTCATTCTCCCAGGACTAAATTCAAACTTGTTTCTTAAAACTCTAGTTTCATGTCTTAGTCAATGCTCAATCACTTTCTTTTAAAAATTATCCAACGATAATTGGTGCAGCTTTGAATATCCCCCTTGTTTTTGTAGATAGGCACCCCAATACTTTGCCTCCACAATACTTTTTTTTCTTGATGTGTCTGAGTTTAGGTCATATCAATTGGTCTATTTTGTTTCTTTTGGTTTAGCAGTAGTAGAGTAGAACAGTTAATATTAACTTTCTAATTCACTTGTAAAAGAAAGAAAAAAATGTAAGTTGTAAGTCAGAAGAGTTTTACTTCAAGTTGGAGTTGGTTAAGTCTCTACTATTTATATTTTGTTTCTTTATTGTATTGATGTAATCAGCTTTAAATTCCCTTCCCCCCCTGCCCCCTCTTTGTTCCCCCTGCCCCCCCCTAAACAAAGAATACTTGTTGCTGGTCTCTATTGATCCATATGAGCAGCCTTTTTTGTGCTGCAACCATTCTCTTTTCTTCTACTTTCTCTCTCTCTCTCTTTTTCTTTGGGTGCTGCGATCAGATCTACAGCAGCTGATATATCCTTCTGCATCTATTTTGCTACTTGCTTGTCAGGAATGAACTGAAAATGTTTCATGTGAATGTGTACATTTGCAGGGGTACCCTGCTGTCCGCCCAGAACTGGACCTTGTAGAGCAAGAAGATCAGTTAACCCATGAGTTATCCCTTGATGATGAGATAGATCCAGAGACCGCTTTAGGTAGCTTTTGGAAAATAGATTTTTTGCTCAGCTGTAAAATTGCTCTAACCTTATATTTGTTGCAGTTTTTTAATCACCATTTTTATTGTGATTTTTTTGATGAGTAATATTTATTGTGAAAATTCAGATATTTTTAGGACGGATCCACAGTTTCTGGAGAATGAGAAGCGGTATGAGGAGTTAAAGAGAAACCTACTTGGAGAGGAGTCTTCTGAGGATGAAGCAGGCTCCGATGCAGCCACAGATGATGAGGATGATGAAGAATCTGAAGAAGAGGAAGAAGAAAGGATGAAAATACAAGATGAGACAGAGACAAATCTTGTGAACCTACGGAGGACAATTTATCTCACAATCATGTCAAGTGTTGATTTTGAGGAGGCTGGTCACAAGCTATTAAAAATCAAACTAGAGCCCGGTCAGGAGGTAAGTCGTACAAGCTCTGCCTATGGTAGCTGCAATTTGAACTGAAGGCATGAACTAGTTATGAAACGCCACTAATTGACCCACTCTTATAAATCATCATTAACTTATGATGTCCAAAGGGTTGTTCCTTTAGACATCTCCCAGCAATTTCAAATAGCATGGAACATAATTGTTTGATTTTGCTGTACTGAAAGTAAGGTTTGTTGGCTATTATTTATGAATGGCTATTTCGAACTCTTACTTCATTACCTTGCACTCCCTTTTTTCGATTGATTGCTTAGCCCAGGTGGTTTGTTATTTTTGGGGAATACATGGTATTATTCTCACTGATGATTTGCTCTAGTCAAGTCATACTTTTACATTCTTACCCCAAAAAGTATTAATTTTACATAACCTTTTTTTTTAAGGTAAGGATTTAATTTGGTAATTTTACATAACCTTTTTTTACAACCTAGTTTTGAGCTTTTGTGTTTTATTTGCTTGCAATTTAATTTGTTGTTTGAATCTGTTCTACATGAAATGGGTTAGAGAAATGCACTCCCACTAATCAAGGGGCCTGTTGTTGGCAGACCTTTCTGTGCTGCTGTTCTTCTTATTTTCATGAATTTGAGCAAGCATGGTGAAGTTCTTCTTATTTTCATGAATTTGAGCAAGCATGGTGAAGTCTAGAGGAGTGGTTCATAATATCAAGATATGCATATGATGGGGGTTGGACTTTGCCACTTAAGTTCAATATCTAAATGTATCTCCTATATCCTCTTAAATCGCCATCCGATACTAGCCTAGGGTGGTGAATAGAGAAGACAAAGACAAAAAAACAGCCAAACAAAGGAACTAAACAAGACCATCCCACTCCGCAGCCCACCCTACCCCATCAAAGTCCTTAGAAATAGAAGCCCATCCCAAAACAGTCTCATACAAGCAAACAAGAAGGCGCTCTTGGGAGGAATACTTCTCAAAGATACAATCATTCCTCTCCTTCCAAACCGTCCAGCAGATAGCCCCAGAGAGGAAGTGCCAAATAATCTTAGGCATACCTCCCAACTCACACTGGTCTGCCATCTGGAGATAAGGTCTCTGAATAAGTTTGGGAATACCGAAGATATATTAAGTTGGGAAGGAAAGAAAACCTAGATCTCTCGCACCATTAAGCAATGGATAAAGAGATGCTCAACTGATTCCTCCTGCCGCATAGGAAACATCAATTGGACTAATTCCATTCCCCGCTCTTTAAGTGATTTGAGAGTAAGAATTTTATTCAAAACAGCAGACCTGACAAGGATTGAAGGAATCCCCAAGGTCAAATGCCCTTGTATGAATAATCCACATGTGAGGCCTGTTCCAAATCTTCATAGAAAGATTTAGTGGAGAACTAGCCTTTCTTATTGAGGTCCCATATTTACCCCCCCCCCCCCCAAATGTTGAAATTGTCAGCAACAAAACCTTGCCTGTTGATGGTTAGAAGAAATATACTATGAAAATCATCTTTGGGGGAGTGGTTGCCACACAGGATATCATCCTAGGAGTGAATTTCCTAATGAATCTACTAAAGTGCTCTTTCCCTTTGATGTTAGATTTCCAAATGCTGATACCATGTGAGCCTCTGACCTCCTTTGGCTCCCATTCGGAGATTCACCCATACTTGACTATAATAATTTTCCTCCATTAAACCATTTTACAAGAAGGGCTTGGTTTTGACTTATAATTTTTGAATTCCAAGGCCCCCATCCCTCAAAGAGCGGCAACCAATCTTCCAATCAACAAGGTGGTATCTTCGATGCTCCTTAGAGTTGTTCCACTAAAAGTTTCTAAAGCAAGCCTCTATCCTCTTTGCCACTGAAGCTGGGATTGTGAAAAGAGAGATACTAGTTAGGCATGTTGGCAAGTCACTCTTGCAAATGCTTTGGTTCTCTATCTTCTTTGAAATGCATGATTGTTCATTTCAGCTAAAGGGACCAGCATAAAGCAGCTGACATCAATCTTTACATAGATTTGCCTCTGTTTGAAAATGCTATGGTTCTCCATACAGACAGGAACTTATGAAGATCAGGAGCCACCCAATTCTGACCAAGAAAATCAATCATTGCTGTCCACACCTCTATCGCATTATAAATCCAAACCACTAATGGTTTTTATGGAAACATTGGAGGAGGTTTTGGAAACATGACAAATAAGAAAATTTGGATGAAACTGCTAGAAATCTTAGGATAGTCACCAATGTACACCTAGAAATCATTACATTAGCAAGACAACCATCTAGGATTGTTGTTGGAAAAAATGGTTGTTGAAAACTGATACCCGACATATGCTGTCATGCATATCTGTAACAGTATGAAACTAAGAGTTGGGAAATGATTAAAAAAAATTACAACATGATAAAGCAATACATCCACACAGATAGCAAATGATATGTAAAACATCCACCTAAAGAAATTTATCTTTGAATATGTCATAATAGAACATGATTAAAAGATTCTTTCATTAAGATCGTAATTTCTGTAGGCAAGCCATACAATTGACCACATCAAGGCCTACACTGGTTAAATGTTTCTTCAATTTGGATACCACTACTGGTCATATCTCCTTCCCACAATAGTTACACTTCGTTGTTAGTGGACTACCTTCAAGTGGTTTCTTATGCTACCACCTGATGCCTGCACCTTGGTGTAATCTCTTAGAAATAATTTTTGTAAAGAATATTAATGTAGAATGACAGCTCTAATTCCAAAATTGATGTAGGATGATTCCAAGAGTCTCAAAGAAGTACCAAATTAATGTAGCGGAAGCAAGAACAATGTAAAGCAACCAAGAATTGAATTGTGGACACCCAATTACTCACAGCCTTTAGGAAAATATAAGAATAGAAGAAGAAAGTAAAGTAGATGGGTTGAGAAGAATTTTAGATAAGAAAAAAGGAGAAAAGAAGGAGAAGAAACTCAGAAGGGGAATTCTGGAATTTCTGGTCAAAATCTGAAAATTACCAAAATACCCCTGGTCGTGCGTCAGAAAATATCAGAATTTACAGAGTAATTCTGACCATTATAAGGAGTCTTATGTTCTGAATTTTAAGTTATTCTGAGTTTATTTGATGAAGAAAATTATAAAAGTTCAGACCTTCAAAGATTTCTTTAATGGAGAAAACTAGATTGGTGAAGGGAATCTTTGATTATATGATGGCAGGGAAGAAGAGGAATCAAGGGGAGTTTTAGGGCTTTGTAGGGGACACATAGGGGATAAAAACCCTAAAATAAAATAGAAGAAAAGATGGTTTTCAAGGGGGGTGATTTTGAGGTTATAGGTATCCAGAAAATTCTGGTTTAAAGGCTATCAGTTTAGTATATGTATGAAATGAGAGGGGTTTTAATAGGACAATTTTAGGGGTGTTTTTAGAATCAACTAGAATTTAAAATAAGCTTTAAGATCTGCTGAAATAAAGGGTTATTACCTCCGGTTGTTGGTGCTGATTTGATATATATTTCTGTTCTAGAGACCCAACATTGAGCCCTTGACCCTTGTATCTGCACTACTTAGTATTCAGCACTGTCAATCTTCAAATAATATTCAGAAAATTAGAGGGATGTTTAGAGGAGACAATGAGATTATGAAGCAGCACAATAGAGATGATACCCATGGTTCTGTAAAACATTGGAGCAGTGAAATAAAAAATAGAGGGAATCAATAGTTTCCAAAATTTGGAGGAGATATCAACATTTTTTCTCCTATATTTTGAATGATTCCGAAATATCGTGTGTGATATAGAAGAAAAAAAATAAAAATGTCTGTTTTTGCACAAAGAAGAAGAAGAGGAGGAGGAGGAGGAGGAAAAAGAAGAGGAAAGGAGAGGAAGAGGAAGACAAAATCCTAACGGAGGGAAAAAAAACTTACCTGTCGCTACTGTCTCTGTTGCCTTCGCCATTGTCATTACCGGAGGTAAGTCCTAACACAACCCATGTTCTTCTCTCCTTCTCAGAGTCTCAGTCACGGTCTCTCACCTCTCACTCTCTTGAGTTTGACCAGCTCATTAGGGCTTTTTGCCTCGTAATACGATGGGAGAGATAATGATATTTACCAACACATCCTTATTTAACATATTACCTTCATATGTTAATAACTTTATTTCATTATACGTTAATACTTTAATATATTAATAGCTTTATATCTTAATACCTTAACACTTTTATAATTTTATTAATTAATAACTTAATACGTTAATATTTTAAGAACTATATATCTTAATACTTCAATATCTTAATAAATTCATTAATTAATGCTTTCAAATCTATACATATGACCTTATTAGTTAGACTTAAAAATGAAATAAATTAATTAAAATTTAAAACTTAACAAAATCTTCAATAATTTGATATATTAAATTATATAACAGTAGTTGATTAAAAATTCTATGCTTCGAAAATTTCCATAAGTTTTCCAATATTTCAAAACGAAATATCAAAATTTCCTCAAAATTTCATCAATGTTTTGGACGAAATATTCACTAAAATCGAAATTGTGAATCATGATGATACCAAGGTTGATGTAGAGTGATAGCAAGAGTAAAGTTAAAGAACCAAAAATTGAACTTTAAGCACACTTTAACTAATCAAGATTTAATAAAAATAGAAGATGAAACTTGATTAGAGGGGTTTATAACGATTGAAACAAGAAAAGAAGGAAATAAGAGAAGAAAGAAACCCAAAATGGCAAACCTGTAATTTCTGGGCAGCAGATAAAATTACCAAAATACCCCTAGCCGCGTCCGCGTGTCAGAAAATTCTGAAAATTTACGGGATGATTATGATGTATATGAGGAGTATGTATACCAAATTTCAAGTAATTCCGACAAGTCTAGCTATATAAAAGAGATTGATCAATCAACAAAACCTTTAAATAAAAATCAAGAAAAGACAAAAATAGAAGTGGGTTTTAGCAAGAGGATTCAAAAAACCATAAAAATATAAAAGAGATGAAGAAGAAGGAGAATGAGATATACCTTGAAGGAAATCATTAACCTTCAACCTTGGGAAATCACAAACCAAAGTCTCTTGTCTAGACAAACAAGGGAGAAGAAGTACCTTACGATGAAATCACTAACCTCATGTCCCTTAGAAATCACCAACCAAGGTCTCCATTGCTATGCATCAAAGCTTGAAGAAGAAAGAAAGAACACCCACATTCGTTGAGAGAGAGATAACGCTTTAAATTTCATTAACTTTTTGTATCTCATTTATTCATTCATTCATAAAATTGTGGGTTACAAACATATATATAGACATTACATGTCAATCTTTCCAATTCTCACTCTAACTAAACTCTCTAAATAAATATAACTCTCTAAAAAACTATATCTCAGTTTAAGTGATACTTGCCAGTATCTTGGCCATAATTTTCTTAAAGCACATCGGATTCTCAAGATCTTGCTTTCATTGGAAAGGTAACTAAATAACCTTTCAAAGCACTAAAATTAGCCCAAATGGATGAATTTTAACCCTCCAAAAGATGGCCTAAAGACAAAAAACGGGATTACAACTTTGATTTGAAGATTTCTAACTACATAAGGACTTTACAATAAACTCAACACATAAAGAAAAGATAAGGTTAAAGATAATCCTAACATAAAATCTAATAAATAATTAATTAAATCAGCTCCAAGATGCTCCATATGTCCCCCACTTGGCTGCTACAAGGATCACACGTGTGGGTTCCACTTCAGCTTAAATGTCTGCATCAAACCCCTCTTGTTTGAAAAAACTAGACCTCAAGTTTTACAAAGGAAAATAATTAGCATGATGTGAGAACTTGCACCAATCAATCATGAACTATATCCACAAACTATGAGATTGTGATGCAAACCTGTCTGCTTGTAAGTGTCAAATGTAAGAATGATCTCAGAGTTGGTACCAGTCTCCTGATAAGAAATTGATAATGGATACACTTCGTGGTACTCCTCTTGCTGAATTTGGACTGGAGTAGCAATCTTAAAGAACATCACTGAGTCAGGAACATGCACAACTGGTAAAACGGGCTGAATCTCAGTCTGAACAGGAACTGGGGCATCATCAGATGGTGGATCACAAATCGGGGCAGCAATGGTACATGTGTCAGCAATCACCATAGCCTCATCTGTCTCACTCAAAACATCAACACAAATCTGCTCAATATTTCCTATATCAAGATCCTCAATCTTCACACTACATGTAGGCTTGTATTCTTCATTAGATAGCTCTGGGTTTTTGTTGGATTCTATCTTGGGCTCTTCTTTAACTGCATTAGCACTCTTTTCGGTTTTCTTATTCATGGAATTCTGAACACTTTTAGTTACCACTAATTATACCTCATTAGTAGACTTGAGTCGAAAATGATACCATACATCATGGTTATAGAGTCGCAATACTTGGGTCTCCTTATTAAAAGTAATTTTTCTCTTATTAATCCATCGACTACCTAAAATCATGGGCATGTCAGTTAAGGGGAAATCACACACTAGACACTTAACACCGTCAAAGTAGTCTCTTCTGTAGTGGAATTGAATGACAACAACACGATCCTCAATATATCCACAATATTTTAGATTTTTTGAATCTTGTAAAAGCTCTTCAACAAAAGATGTAAAAATAAGGTTCTGATCACTCCAACCACTAATCGCTATTTTAGTTGTCTTCCCCGAAGGGAAAACAAACTCAGTGTTTACTAAAAGAATCATCTCATCTTTTCAAAGATTCCATAAATTCTAGGATTCAGGGTTCTTTAAAAAAATTTCAAAGTTTAAAAATTTCAGGGTTTTAAGTCTTTCTAGGATTTTAGGGATTTTACCATTTTCTAAATTCAAAATTAAACCCGTTCAAGACACCCATTTGGTTTCAAAAGTTTTAGGATTTCTCGGGATTACAACTAGATAAATATTAGTTGTAACTTGCCTTTGATATAAAAAATTATGTAGTATTCATGTTAAAAAAATTAAAGAGATACACAAGTCAATAATTCTAAACAAATCACACTATAAACTAGATTCTTATTCTATTGATTACTTTGAAAGATTAAAAAAGAAAGATCAAATGATGAACTTATGCCAAACAAAATAAGAACCTAATAAAATGAAGAAAGGTTTAGAACTATTCATGTAAAATTAAAGTTACCAACTAAGGCATTAACAAACACATAATGATTGAAAACTTGCTAAAAGTGAGTACCAAGGGAGTCAAACAATGAGGTTGGGTGGCTGGACAATAAGAAATAAGTATGGAAAACAATGATTGTAAGGCTTGTTAAGGTTAGGGAAACACACCACAAGTATAGACAGTAGCTAGTAGAAAGTATGTAGATAGAAAGATGACACCTTACACCAGCCTCAAGTGGTAGAAACGTTACAGCGAAGTTCCCGAACAATCCTTGAAGCAATCACCAACAATAGCGTGTAATCAATCTCATTGAATACTTTTAACAAACACTAGATGTGTTAAAGTCTCTCTACAGTAAACTTACGCCTTAGAACTACTTGAATATGATCTAATATCAGTCCAAACAACAACTGGGATTGTTCTCCTTGAGCATGTATACATCCACACTTCCAATACTTTCATAGAAAATTTAACAAACACCTAGTGTGCAAGATCTGTCCACAGTCCAATCCTTTATGTACATAAATGGATTTCAACAACAATAATCCAAAGGAAGAGTTTCCCAAATATGTTTATAGGCCTCGAAAGATCTGAAGTATGCTAATCTAGATGCAAAGGGTGATTAAATGTCAAAAGAATCATAAACACATAAAAATAATGTTGGCTGCTAGTGTAAGTTGACTGTTTTTTCAAAATTTTCAGGCTCCAAAACTTTAAGGCAACAATTCGTATTGTAGCCGCATGGTGTGTGGTGATAAAACTTGAAGAAAATTGATGAGAGGGGGTTTTGTAACAACTGGATGGTATGGGATGTGATTGGAGTGTAGAGTGATGAAAGGAATCAATGAAAGTGTAGGGAAAGGTAGCCGGCAGTCTTAGGGAAGGAAGTAGGTTGAGTTTGAGATGGATTAAAATGGTTCTTAATAGGTTCTTGGAGTTTTTTGGGTATTATGGATTTTGTGGTAACCGTAAGGTGTAAAACCAGTTTTGGGAGATGGTTTTGGTTGAAAGAGACAAGGTGGGTATGAAAAGAGGTGATCAGATGCTATGGATTGTTTATTTATGATGATGAAGGTTGAAGAATGTGAAGAAAAAAAGTTATGAGGGGACTATAGTAATTGTGGAAAAAAAGAAAGAAGAAAAATGACAAAGAAGAGGAAGAAGATGAGATAGATAGGTACCTAGGGAAATCACCAATCCCTTGATGAGGAAATCACTAACCTTGTCTCTCTTGTTGGTAGATCAAGAGAGAAAGAAACAACACACCATCTAGCTGTGAAGGAGGAGAGCTGAAGAGCTTTCACGATTCTTAATTTTTTTTTACATCTAATAGTGGTATTCAACCACTTCTTCCCTTTTTATTTATAAAAAACTTAATTACATCATGGGACTTAATTAGAAACGAACTTCAAATAAAATAAAAAAACAAACCAAAATAAAGAAAGACTCCAAAACGTGCACATGCACTTATCCTCCCTAATTTGTTGATTTTGTACAAAAGCCCACAAAAATTAGGAAATCATGAATATACCCCTATGATAAAAAATCCTAAAAATCAAAATAAAATGCAAAAAATAGAAAATGACTCCTAGAACTGAAACAAAAATCCAACACCCATGCTATGTTGAAGGTGCCCTCATGTGGACCCCCACCTACATGGATAAGTGGGCCCCACATGTCTCGAAAACATGTCATACTCAAATCAGCTCTGAATCACCTCCCGATCGAAGCGATGGACTCCGAACAGTCTCTGGTCCATGTAAAGGCTCTAAGGAACTCTCATTCAGAGTTGGTACACTCTAAGCTTGCTATGTGGCAAGATGTCCTCATCAATTACCCGCCACTGGGAAGAATTAGCCTCTAGCAAAATTAAATTCCGTTGTCGCTCTAAAATATCTGGATCAATTTGTTGAAGCTCATCATGGGTTAGCTAGGAACTGTCGATCAAGTGTTTGTCCTTCCACTTAACAAGATAGCACTGAAAGCCACCATGTTAAGTGGAAATTGCCTCGTCCAATATATCTTCTAGTGCCTCTCGTTACTGTCTTGCATTTGATACAGGTTGCAATGGTGGAACAGGTGGGGTATGCGGTACCAGATCTGTATTTGGGTCTACAAAGGGATCTGTTAAAGGGGACACAGTAGAACGGTACAGGACTAGGTCTTTAACATTAAATGTTAAACTAATTCATAAGTCATTAGACTGATCAATAATATATTTATTTGGTCATCTTTTCAAAATTTTATAAGGCCCTGAGCTACATGCATGTGGCTTTTGGCAACTCCAGACTGAAATTATTCAGGCCTAAGTCGTACCATCACTTGATCTCCCTTTTGAAACTCTCGATGCACTTGATGAAAATGAACCGACCATTTATAGTTTTTATTGCTCAAAATAATTTTCCTATGGATCTCTTCATGCAATGAATGAATATGCTATGCAAATGATGATGCAGACTCAGAAGGCCTATGGGTAACTGAAATGAGAATGAGATTAATAGGTGTCTTAGGTCTATAACCAATAACAATCTCAAATGGGCTCATACTTGTAGTCCAATTGACAAAATGATTATAAGCAAACTCAGCAGTAGATAGGATGGTATCCCGAGACTTAAGATGTTCTCCTACCAAACAACGCAGGAGATTATCCAAACTCCTGTTCACAACCTTAGTTTGTCCATTAGTCTGATGATGATAAGCAGATGAGAACTTCAGCTTGGTTCCCATGAGTTTCCACTGGGTCTTCTAGAAATAGCTAACAAACTTAACATCTCTGTCAGACATTGTGGATTGTGCCAAACCGTGTAATTTGACAACCTCATCAAAGAATATTCTGGCTATCTTAGATGCATCCGAAGTCTTATTCTATGGTATAAAATGGGCCATTTTGGAAAAACGGTCCACTACCACAAAGATGAAATCGTACTTCCTAAATGTCATAGTAAGTCTAGCACGAAATTTATGCTCACATCCTGCCAAGGAGTGTGAGGAGCTGGCAATGGAGTATATAGTCCAAATGGTTGTTTCCGTTGCTTTGCCAGTTGAAGTACGACATTGCTAAGTTATTTTGGCCACATCCCTTTTCAAGCTTGACTAAGTAGAATTTGTCCTCAACTAAAGTAATGGTCTTGTCACGGCCAAAATGGCCTGCCATGCCTCTACATGTAACTCTCACATTAGGAAGTCACATTGAAGTGCGGGGAATACACAAACGAGCACCTTTAAAGAGATAATCCATCCTGTAAAATATGATCATGAATACTCATTGATGGTTCACTTTTTAAGGAGATATATTAAATATGTCCTCGAAGTTTGGGTGGGTTTTATACTCTTCTTTCAACACGTGCATGAAATGCAGTAAGACTATTTTCCAGCTTAAGGAATCTGTGTCTTGTTGTCCACACCAGCCTTGTGTTTGAGCATAAATGTGTACTCCTAAAGATACTCAACCCACTCGACGTGCCTTGAGTGAAACTTCTTTTGAGAACCTAAATATTTCAGAGCCTCGTGATAAGAAAACAAGATGAATTCTTGCGGTAACAGATAATGTCTCCAGTACTTTAAAGCTTGTACCACCGCATTGAACTCCTTGTCATATGTGGAGTACTTCTATTTGGCGCCATTCAGTTTCTCACTAAAGTAAACAACTGAATGGTCCTCTTGGTTCAAAACTCCTATACCAAAACTAGATGCGTCACATGTCACTTTAAAGACTTTAGAAAAGTCCGATAGGCGCATAATAGGAGCATAAGTCATCCTCAACTTTATCTCCTCAGAAGCCTTTGCTGCGGCTTTAGTCCAGTTGAACTACCCTTTCTTGATGCAATTAATAATGGGAGCCATAATAGAACTAAACCTTCGAATGAACCACCTATAAAAGGTAGCAAGACCATGAAAACTACGCACCTCATGAATATTTTTAGGCGCTTGCCACTCAACTATAGCTTTGACGTTGTCAGGGTTGGCGAACATTCCTTCATTTGACACCACAAACCCTAAGAAGATGACTTGAGAAGTCATGAAAACACACTTATTCAGGTTTGTATATAATTTCTCATTTCTCAGGAGATGATACACCTTTCTCAGGTGTTCCAGATGTTGTTCCTTGGTGGTACTATAGATCAATATATCATCAACACCACCAGGAACTTCCCCATGAATGGTCTCAGAACATGAGTCATAATCCTCATGAACGTGCTAGGATCATTAGACAGTCCAAAAGGCATGACCAACTACTCATATAGCCCATCATTTGTCTTGAAGGCGGTTTTCCACTTCTCACTAGGTCGTATGCGAATCTGGTGGTAGCCACTCTTAAGACTTATCCTGGAAAAGATAGTAGCACCGGTTATCATATCTAGCATGTCATCTAACCGCGGGATGAGAAACCTATAATGTACCGTGATTTTATTGATTGTCCTACTATCCACACACATTCACCATGATCCATTCTTCTTTGGGTGTGAGGAGTGCATACACGGCACATGGGCTCATACTCTTCTTAATGAATCCCTTGCAAAGTAGATCATTTACTTGCCGTTTAAGTTCAACATGCTTAATGAGATTCATTCTATAATGAAGTAGATTAGGTAGCATAGCTCCAGAGACTAAATTAATTGCATGTTGTATGTCATGCATAGGTGGAAGATCATCAGGAAAATCCTTCAGAAACATGTCGCTAAACTGTTTCAAAATCAATTCTACCTTGGGAGGGTGCTCAACAGTAGAGTTAGGAGAAACTTCTTTGGCAACCACAGTGAACACCAAAGAATCTTCCTTGATCTCTTGTTCGAACTCTGTCGAACCAATGATGTGAAGGGCCTTAGTCTTGCTCTTTTTAACGCTTTTGCCCTTATTAGTTTGTTTCTTCGCCTCAGGCTCATCCTTTGGTGCTTTAGGAACCAATTTGATTCTCTTGCTCTTGAACTCAAACATACATATATTGGATTAACCATATAATGTAACGTCCAAGTCATATAGTCAAAATCGTCATAGTATGACATGTCCAAAATCTATGGAGATCATGTCACACCAAACGATGTCCTTATAAGAGTATAACTCTATAGGCACCCGACACCTCTAGGATATTGGGATTGATATTGCATTAACCCATGCAACCTTGTAGGGACGAGGATGTGGCTCTGGTGTGAGTTCAAGCTTCTTTAAAGTGCTAGTGGACACTACATTGGTGCCATTTCCATTATCAATGATAAATTTATAGGTCTTCTCACCAGATTTGGCGTAAGTATGAAAAATGCTAGTCCTGTGCCAATCATCCTCTGGTTTGGGTTGGGTGAGAGCACAATGCACAATCCATAAGGGAACATCATGAGTAGGTGAATAATCATAAGTGTCGTCAAGATAGGCTAAACGTCTATCCTCACCATCTACCTCGTCATCATTTGGAGTTCCGTACCCTAGACGTCCTCTGGACTCGCCTTATCTCTAGGCTCGAATTGCTTTAATCCTGTGTTCTCTATGATTAGTGTGTTCCTCTTAGTCGGACACTGAGCCCTTATGTGACCATAACTTCTGCATCTATGCATCAACCATCAAATACAGGTGGCTTGGGAGGTACCTTAGCAATTTCTTTACCCTTGGGCATTGGTTGTAGATTGGGTTTGGGATTGCTAGGTGGTCCACACTGAAACTGTCTTCCGAATTGAGGCGTACTTGGTGGTACTTCAAGTTTAATGTTAGTCTTATGAATATCAAATGGACGTGGGGCCTAAAGCCTCAAGTAAAGCTCTAACTCGCGAACTCGCGGACTTGCCTGTAGGCTTCCTCTAGGTTTGTGATATGATTACATAATAACTCTTTTTAAAACTCAGGTCGGAGTCCTAGCTTGAATCTACTCAGCCTGACAATTGGATCTCAATTACTTTGCTCCTGAATATGAGCTCTTCGAAGTGGTCAATGTACTCCGCAGTAGATGAATTGCCTTGTTTTACAGAGTTTCATTGGTCTATTAAGCCCGAATGGTATGACAAATGAATATATTTATCACTTAATTGTTCGTTCATGTTATTCCAATTGCTCACTGGAGCTTGGCGCCCTAGCTGCCTTTGTTGTTCCACGTTGTCCCAATAAAGTCTAGCTTGCCCAACCAATATCATCTTAGCAAACTTAACTTTTTGCTCCTCGGACATGTGGTACCACTTAAAATAAGAATCCATGGTTGACACCCATTCTAGGAAGACTTTGGGGTCTAACTTCCTTTCAAATTGTGGTGCCTCTACTTTGACTGATCGCATGACCAAGTCATCGTAGTCACCTTGTTGTGGTTCTTCTAGGGGATGAGTATTCCTAACTCTAAGGACTCTAAAAGTGTGACCTTCAACGGAACCCTCTCTAGAGTGTTATGAACCTTCATCTCTAGGGGTGTTACTCTCAATTCTCTAGACCAAACATCTTTTGATTTTGATTAGTGTCTTGGCATTTGGTCATAGGGTGTATTCGTAATTTTTTGATTTTTGTGGGTTTTTGTGCAAAATCAGCAAATTAGGGAGAATACGTGTATGTGCATGTTTTGGAGTCTTTTTATTTATTGTGGTTTGTTTTTTTTATTTGAAGTTAGTTTCTAATTTAGACTTATAATGTAATTACGTTTTTTTTTTTTTTTTATAAATAAAAAGGGAAGAGGTGGTTGAATACTACTATTAGATGCAAAAAAAAATTCAGAATCGTGAAAGCTCCTCCTTCACAGCCAGCTGGTGTGTTGCTTTTTTTTTTTTTTTTCTCTTGGTTTGCCTATAAGAGAGACAGGGTTGGTGATTTCCTTGTCAAGGGGTTAATGATTTCCCCAGGTACCTATCTATCTCATCTTCTTTCTATTTTTCTATTTTTTTTTCTTGTTTCCACAGTTATCACAGTCCCCTCATAACTTTCATTTTTTCACCTTCTTCAACCTTCATCATCATAAATGAACAATCCATAGCATTCGATCACCTCTTTTCATACCCACTTTATCTCCTTTAACCAAAACCATCTCCCACAACTGGTTTTATACGTTACGGTTACCACAAAAATCTGTAATACCCAGAAAACCTAAAAAACTCCAAGAACCTATTAAGAACCCTTCTAGTCCATCTCAAACTCAACCTACATCATTCCCTAAGACTATCGGCCACCTTTCTCTACACTTCCATTGATTCCTTTCATTATTCGACATTCCAATCACATCCCATACCATTTGGCTGTTACAAAACCCCCAGAAATCCTTTGATTTTTTTATAATAAAACCCATACAACTAGCTGCCAGAATTTTTTAGCAACCCTTTCGATAAGGTCTCATCAATTTTCTTCAAGTTTTATCACCACAGATCATGTGGTTACAATAAGAATTGTTGCCTTGATGTTTTGGAGCCTGAAAAATTTGAAGAAACAACCAACCTACACTAGCAGCCAATATTATTGTTATGTGTTTATGATTCTTTTGACATTTAATCACCCTTTGCATCTGGATTAGCATACTACAGATCTTTGGAGGCGTATAAACATATTTGGGAACTCTTCCTTTGGATCATTGTTATTGAAATCCATTTATATACATGGAGGACTGGACTGTGGACAGATCTTGCACACTAGGTCTTTGTTAAAATTCCTATGAGGGTATTGGAAGTGTGGTTATGTACACGCTCAACGGGAACTATCTTGGTTGTTGTTTGGACTGATATTAGATCCTATTCAAGTGGTTCTAAGACATAAGTTTTCTGTGAAGAGACCTTGACACATCTAGTGTTTGTTAAAAGTATTCAATGAGATTGATTACATGCTATTGTTAGTGATTGCTTCAAAGATTGTCCGGGAACTTCGATGCAATGTTTCTAACACTTGAGGCCGGTGTAAGGTGCCCTTTTTCTATCTACATACTTTCTATTAGTTACTGCCTATACTTGTGGTGTGTTTCCCTAACCTTAACAAGCCTTACAATCATTGTTTTACACACTTATTTCTTGCTGTTTAGCCACTCAACCTCATTGTTTGACCCCCTTGATACTCACTTTATCAAGTTTTCAATCCTTATTTATTTGCTAATGCCTTAGTTAGTTGGTAACTTTAATTTTGCATGAATATTTATGGACTTTTCTTCATTTTATTAGGTTCTTATCTTGCTTGTCTTAAGTTAATTCATCATTTGATATTTCTTTTTGAATCTTTCAAAGTAATTTTGATAGAATAGGAATCTAGTTTATAGTGTGATTTGTTTAGAATTATTGACTTGTGGATCTCTTTAATTTTCTTGACATGCACACTACATCATATTAGTTATAGGATGAGAAAAAGAAGAATATCAGGGGAAGAATAAGACGAGATTGAAGAAGAAAATGTTAGAAGAAGTAGAAGAAGGGATAGGGGGAGCTCATGCTACAATCCAAGAGGAGGGATAGACACCCACTATGGGATCACCCAATTCAAGTTTTAGTTAATTCATTTTTCACTGTCTTGTTACATGTCGACTTGCCCTTTAAATAGGCTACTAAAACCCAAAATTTAGAAAGTCCTAAATAACTAAAACTTTTAATATTAAATACTTTCCTAAAAACTAAGGAATGCTAAAACCCAACTTTCTTAACACCTAAGAGCTCTAAAATGTGGGATTCATAGGGGCTGTTGACCAACAACTTGCGGGTCTCACTTTGTTGACTATAGACTCACTAAAAGATGAAAATTATTGCATCTGTTGACCACCACTAAATACCCATAAAACCCTTGACAAACATGCCTTATTACACATATAACCTATACTAAAATTACCCCCAAAGCTGATGGCACTATTGGCCTTATTACATTTGAATCCCACCCCTCAATAAACACTAATTAAACCCATATAAAACACTAAGTTGAATATGGCTTCTCTTATGGGGTGGAATATACAGGAGCCTCTTTTCGTCGTTTGCATCAAATTTATTAACTCCTAATCATCACTTATAAAGCAATTTTAATAATTATTAAATTATTTCAAATTTTACATAATTCGAAAATTAAGAAAATAACTATCCAAATCAGCATCATTTAATCCAAAAATTTAACATGTTATAGCCCATTGCCCACTCTATACTTAAGTTGGCTTTATTTTTTTCCCCAAAACAAATTTCTTTAAATTTTAATTAAAAATTTAAAAAATTCAAAAAATACTCAAAAAATGGGAAAAGTAGAGAAAGATACATTGTGTTTCCTTATAATCCCCCATTTACATATATAACGTAAAAACTAATAAGATCAAATCATGTGCGTTTGGTTCTAAATTTATATATTTTTTACTATTTTTCAGTTAAAAAATAACGTATTTTCAGGATTCATGTTAAATGGTTTGAGTCAGATGGACTTCTTTCTTGTGGCTAGATAAGTCAATATGTACGGATTGTAAGGTTATTCCAGGGGAGAATTTAACCACACAACATAGGCTAATGGTGTTAGATGTTCGAATTAAAAGATGGAAAAGAAAGAAACGAGAATTTAATTACACAAGAATTAGATGGTGGAACCTAAAAAATGAAAAATTAGCAAAATTTAGAGACAAATTGAAAAACGAGGGAAAATGGAATTTAGAAGAAGATATAAATGTCATGTGGAATGAAATGGCTGGCTGCATTAAAAGAGTAGCAAAAGGGGTTCTTAGAGAATCTAGAGGGAAAATGCAACCATCTAAAAAAACTTGGTGGTGGAATGATGAAGTCCAAAAAACCATTAGAGATAAATGATATTGTTATACGAATTGACAAAAGACCAAAAATATATAAGACTGAGAAAGAAATAAAAATGCTAAAAAAGAAGTTAGAAAAGCTGTAAGTGATGCAAAATTCATGGCATATGATGACCTTTTTCAAAAGTTAGGTACTAGGGAGGGTGAGATGGGTCTATATAAACTTGTGAGAATAAGGGATAGGAAATGTAGAGACCTAGACCATCTTAAATGCATTAAAAATGAGGATCAGAGAGTCTTCATAAAAGACGAAGAGATTAAAGAAAGGTGGATGAGCTATTTTCAAAAATTGTTAAATGAGGATCATGTAAGAAATGTTGGTTTAGGAATTAGTAGAGTATGCTAAGATCATTTTACCTTTTTCATCGCAAAAGAAAACAGGATGCAATAAAATCAACAAACAAAACGAAAATAGAAATCACGTACAACACAAGATTTTCGTGGGAAACCCCAGTTTGGGGAAAAACCATAGAGCCACAGAGAAAACTTTCACTATCTGGAAAACCTCGTCAAAGACGATTTACAATGTTTGGAATCTCTCCCTTTTCGCACGCAACCCTAAAACAAAACATATAAATACCTTCAAAAGCCCTAATACATAATGGATACGGTTCGGATTCAATCCGGTACATAAAACCGTAAAAAATGGGTCAAAAAAAATTCCCCAAAATTTTCCATATTCAGGTTATATCTGGGTTAGATTCGGATTGAAAAAATCTAATACTAACCTAAATCAAACTTCACACATTATAAAGTAAAGGAGATTTGAGATCATAGATATCTTCGTAGGATTAGTGTGATGGAAATTAAAGAGGCTCTTAAGAGAATGAAGATAGGAAAGGCATTAGGACAAGACAGTATCCCAATTGAGGTTTGGAAATGTATGGGAAACGATGGCTTATCTTGGTTAACTAAACTTTTTAACAAGATCATTAGAATTAAAAAAATGTCAGATGAGTGGAGGAAAGGTATTATGGTTCCTATATAC
>JAOXJP010129035.1:0-13647 GCA_025762735.1 Platanus orientalis | reverse complement strand
AATGGCGTAACAGGATTCATGTAGCCGACCCCAAATAGTTGGGATAAGGCTGTTTGTTGTTGTTGTTGTTGTTGTTCCTGCATCAATTCCCCCACGGTGAAGAGAACTCAACTCCGGCAAGAAGACATGAATATATTGATCATAGATTGTGGGATCAAGTTTCTTAAACTCTCCTTCAGAAATCCAAGTGCTTTCAGTAGCAGGTTTTCCAAGCCACTTGATGAGAAATTGAGGATACTGGTTTCCCCTCCAGGATTGGACCTTTTTAATGTCAAGAACCTCTTCAATCACATCTCTAGGCTTCTTCAGTAACTTGTCACTCCAATCTCTAACTTCTGATTGCTCTTTATCATCATCAAAGCCATGAAAATCATATAGATCCGCAAAATTGAAGATAGGACTGATTTGAAGATCATCCGGTAATTCCACCACATGAGCATTTGAACTTATCTTCTTCAATATCTTGCAAGGACCAATCTTTCTTGATGTCAACTTATGATAAACCCCTTTAGGAAACCTCTCTTTTCTTAAATGGACCAAAACTTGATCACCTTCTATAAACGATGTTGGTCTGCCTCCTCTTTGTATTTCTCATTGCTAACTTTAATTGCAGCATGTACCTCATTATGAATGCGCCTTATGTGGTCAGCATAAGCCACTCCATCTTCACTAACTCGTGCTTCATCAGGCAATGGAACAAGGTCTAACACATGTTGTGGCTTGTGCCCATAAGCAACTTCAAAAGGTGTTTTCTTAGTGTTCCTATTTACTGAATTATTGTAGGAAAATTCAGCATGGAGAAGAATCATGTCCCACACTCCCACATCTTCAGATGGTCCCCAACAATGCATCGCAACAAATTACCAAGACTCCTATTTGTCACCTCGGTTTGACCATCTGTTTGCGGAGTGCAAGTGCTAGAGTATTGTAATTGCGTCCCTAACTTCCTCTACAATGTCCTCCAAAAATGACCCATGAACTTGACATCTCAATCAGACAATTAAAGTAGGAACTACATGCAATCGCATTACTTCTCTGAAAATTAATTCTGCCACATGGGATGCATCAGCATTACGAAAACAAGGGATGAAGTGTGCCATTGTAGAGAAATGGTCCATCACAACAAATATGGAATCATGTCCCCTAGCAGTCTTTGGAAGTCCAAGAACAAAATCCATAAATGCACCCAAGGAGAAGAAGCAACTGGTAGAGGCATATACAATCCAGTACTTTGCGAATTTCCTTTAGCATATTGGCAAACCCTGCATCTTCACCAATCTATCAACATCTCGGTTCATCCTTGGCCAATAATAACAATCTGTCACCATAACCAAAGTTTTATCTCGCCCAAAATGACCACTTAAACCACCACCATGCAACTCTCGAATGATTTGCTCACGTAAAGATCCTTCTGGTATGCATAATTGATTACCATGAAATAACCATCACGGACAACAAAAGGAGTGGCTGAACTGGTTGCTATATTTTCCAATCCTCTCATCACATTGCCAAAAAAAGGATCACTATGGTACCGATTTTTCAGATCCTCAAAGCCCACGACTTGTGTATGCATAGTTGTCAATAACAAAGCCCATCGACTAAGTGCATCGGCTACTTTGTTCGACTCACCGGATGGATGCTTCAATGTGAAAGAGAATTGTTGAAAGACGGAACTCCATTTTGCATGTTTTGAATTCAACGTCTTCTGTGAATTAACATACTGAAGTGCTTCATGATCGGAATACACTACGAAATCTTGATGCAGCAAATAATGTTGCCAATGGTGTAGAGCTCTAACCAAAGCATAGTACACCAGATCATAAGTCAAGTAATGCCGCTTTGCATCAGTAAACTTCTCGCTGAAAAAAGCCACAGGTCTGTCCTCTTGGCTGAGAACAACCCCTATCCCAACAATGGATGCATCACACTCCACCACGAAGAGTTTATCGAAGTCGGGTAACACAAGGACAGGTGCTTGTTCATGGCCATTTTGATCTGGTTGAAGGCTTTTTCTACTTCTTTTGTCCACGAAAATGTTGCTCTCTTAAGCCATTCTGTGATAGGACTCAAAATTGAGCTAAAGTTACAGATAAACCTCCGATAAAAGGAAGCTAGCCCATGAAAACTACAAAATCTCTCCCAAGGACTGAGGCGTAGGCCACTCAATAATGACTTTTACTTTGTCAAGATCAGGCTTCATCCCTTCAGCTGAAACAATAAAACCCAAGAACACCACATTGTTGCACAAAAAAAGGAGCATTTCTTCATATTAACATAGAATTTCTCTCTGCGAAGAACCACCATGATTTGTCTAAGATGATTCCAATGCACATTCTTGTCTCGACTATAAATCAATATGTCATCAAAGTAAACAACAACAAATGAACCAAGAACTGGTCGTAACACCTCGGTCATCACTTGCACAAATGTGCTAGGTGCATTTGAGAGGCCAAAAGGCATCGCAAGCCATTCAAATAATCCATCCGGCATCTTGAACACGATTTTTCATTGGTCCCTACTCCAAAGTCTTATTTGATGATAGCCACTTCTCAAGTCAATCTTAGAGAACACCGTTGATCCCCCAAGTTCTTCTAACATCTCCTCTAACCTTGGAATTGGAAATCGATACTTGATAGTGATTTTATTAATTGCACGACTGTTAATGCACATTCTCCATGACTCATCCTTCTTTGGGGTTAGTAAAGCTGATACCGCACAAGGACTTTTACTCTCCCTCACAAGTCCTTTTGCAATCAGGTCTTCTACCTGACGTTGCATTTCAGCTCTTTGTAATGGTGGCATTCGGTATGCTGCCTGATTAGGAAAAGCTGCCCCTGGAATCAAATCTAGAGACTGGATTAGGTACGACAACTTAGAGAGTGGCTAACATTGGAATGACATTAGGGCTGACACATCATCACCAAAAAGTGATATACACTTTTTTGGGGGATGTTTTTCACTTTTTGGCACTGATGTGTCGGTCTTGATGTCATTCCAATTTTAGCCACTCTCTAAGTTGTCCTACCAAATCCTTTGCATCAAATCGAGGGCATGTTGGACTTCTTGCATAGGCGGAAGCTCATTTGGAAACTCTTCATGAACAAGCTCTAGAAAATCATCTAGCAACTTCTTGATTTCTAGCGGATAAGATGATTTCTCTTCTTTCTTGTTCTCCACAAGTTTACCAATCAGCACATAAATAACTCCACATTCTTTGCTTTCTTTTTCAACTTGGCCAGCTTTAAGAAAATAATTGAACTTGCTGTCCTTAGGACCTTTATAGGCTAGTTCTTCCTTTTAAAGGATGCAATGTGAATGCCTTCCCATCTTTGCAGAATAAATTTGTGCAAAACTTCATCTTTGTAATCATTACCCATACTGAACTGAACCAAACATCTAGAAATAACAGGAACTCCATTACCTTTGTGAAACCAAGCAACCTTGTAAGGGTGAGGATGATTTTCTGATGCAAGCGTCAGTTTGTCCACAGCTTCCTTGGCCACTATATTCTCACCACTTTTCCTCCGAATTTTACTCGAGTGCAAAAAACATTACGCTGCCTCCAATCTTCAAGTTCTTCCACCTTAGGAGCTGTCATAACACGTACTACCAGTAGACTTTCGCCGCCTTGCACGGGTAACAAATCAATTCCTTCATCTTCCCCTTCACCATAATTTTTATAGATAGGCTCCAAAATCTCTTCGCCTTCACCATCAACCTTAACCAAATTAACTTGTCGTTGTGGACATGATTAAGAAGAATGGCCATACTCTCCACATGAATAACAATGAATAGGAAACTTGTTGTCCCTAGGATTTGAGTTGTTTCTAGTGCTTCCAGCAATGCCAAATCTTGCTAGTTACTTCGTTTTGTTGGCCCTACTAATTTCTCCAATGGTTCTTGAAGTTACCTTGCTTGTACCACTAGCTCGTCAGCTTGATTGTGGTGCTGTTTGGACACTTTTTCCTCCTCGAACAGAGCTAGAACTCCATGTGATGCAGGACAAATCTATAATCAGCAAGGGTAGGGCTGATTTGCTGCAGAAAAAATGGGGATTATTTGGGTTAGGAATAGCTCCAAGAATTCTCCAATGGTGGGTCTTAGGTGCTGCTTATATTGTTGATGTCCAATGCCTTAGTCTTCAAGTATGGAAGTATAGTAGCAAGGATATGTAGAAGAAAATTGAAAGGAGGAGGAAAGAAGAGAATGACGATTGTGAGAAGAAAGAGAGAAGAGGAGGTCGTTGGGTTTAGGGAAGAGAGAGAAAGATAGGGGTAGGGCCACAGCCACACACAAAATTTCAAAACCAAGCATTAATTCATAATTCACCACTTTATTCAGTTGTTGGGGTGCCTTTAAATAGGCATTACAATGCTTTAAAAAAAAGATCCTAATATAATCAAATCTCCTAAACTCTAGGACTCTTATAAAAGACTCCTACTTTAATTAAAACTTCCTAAACAACTTAACTTCTAAGGCAAGTAAAATTCCAACAAAAGAAAGAATCCTAGGAAAATAAATTACTAAAAGAGATAAGAAAATAAGGACTCTTAATAAGAGCTGATGATTTTTGCTTTGTATGGGTCCCTCAAGATCTCAAAATATCTCCAAAATATTGGAGATTATTAAGGCTGTCAACCAGCTCAATATTGGGCCTCACAAAATAAAATAAAATAAATAAAAACAATCCCAAAAGATCCCAAAGAATGGTTGTACGACCAGCACCTTGTGTGGGGCCCATTTTGACTGTTTTCAAAAGTCCAAAATATCTCCCTATATGTGTGACACGACCACCTCTTATGAGTCCCTTGGAATTTAAATTTTTAAACATAAAAATGGCTTAAAAGAGGTAAGTCATGCACCTCTTAATTCCCTAATTATTTTGGCATTACTTTTCCTTATTTTAACTAAACTCCATACACTCAAAGAAATAACAAAAAAAAACTTAAACAGAAAATTGCATTTAAGTACTTAACTATTAGACATTCTATGGAGAATTATCCATGATCTTCTAGTTTCTTCTTCTTTGCATAGAATGCTCCCACATCACCATGTGTTTGCTGAAGTATTTGCACGAGACGCTAATGGTCACCTAAGTCCATAATGAGCCACCCATTCTTCCGCTCGACGAGCATATTGGTATGTATCCTCAAGGTTAGAAAGGCGATTAAGTTGCTCATTAGTGTCGTTAAGTCCTACCCTTAAAGAAAAGTTATAAAACTCACTAGTATACTCTTACACACTTAAATCTCGCTGTCGTAGTCCATGAAACTACTCATACAACTCCATCATGTAATCAGCTGGGAGAAATTGATCCCTTAACTTTGCCTTCATCAATTCCCAAGTGCAAATCTTTGGCTTCCCCTGCCTAACACGTTGCTTCTCTAGCCTTTTCCACCATTGAAATGTTGTTCCCTTCAACTTCAACTTCATGAACAATACTTTCCACTCTTCGACCATAGGCTTCCATTCAAAAGAACTCTCCAAACTAGATTCCCAATCAAGGTAATCTTCGGCATGCATCTTTCCATGAAAACCAAAAAACCCAATCCTAATTCCAGAATTAAGATCAAGTGCTCTTACTAATCGTTCTTCTAATCCACCGCATTCGGTTTGATTACGAATCACAGGATTATGAAACGGATTAGCATCCTCTTTAGTAGTATCTTCTTCCTCCTCAGTACCTCCTTCCATTAGGTCCAAGGGTTCATGCTCACCTTCCAATGCCTCAACATGGGCTCTTGTACGATCTCTACACAAGTCTTGCAAGTTGGTCCATCATCCTTTGTATCTGCAACATCTCTTGTGTTTGATTGAGCATAGAAATTCTCGAGTTTCCATCGAAAAAACAAATCGATCTTCGGCTCTAATACCAAATTGATGTAGGGAAAACCCACAAAACAAATCTGGTTGCTAGTAGAGATATTGAGAGAGCAAAAGAGATCAAAACCACTGCCAAATGGATGGTCTTCCAGGCTAGACAGTTAGGAAAAAAGAAAGAAAGTAACTTTCTTTGCTCAAACTTAATAAAATCTGAATAATAATGATTACAATCCTTAAGCACACCTTTATACCATAGAAACCCTAATTAAAATTAAATCTTAGCCCTTGAAAATAATAAAATCTTAGCTGTCCAAATAATTTAAATATAAAGAATCAAAATTATATAAAAACCCTAAATAAAAACTGCTACAGTGCCGCGCTACAATAACATGAACAGCTCCATTACAATGATGTGACCAGTACCGCTACAGTGATGTGAACAGTAACCCGCAACATTTATTATTATTATTTAGTTTTCTGCTCTTGCATCAGGGAATTAGGTTTTAATGGTGGAAAATTTGTAAGGGGAGTGGGTTTGATGTGGCCGATGGGTATAGTGATGGGTTTAGGGTTGTAGAAGTTAAGGGTGAAGAAAAAATAATGGAATTTAGAGTTTTCTATGTGTAGCAGCAAGTAATCAAGGGAATAACAGAAAGATCAAAAGAAAAAGAAGAAGAAGAATAAGAAGAAATATGGAGCCTTTTGTGAGGTAATCACCTACCTTCACCATCCCTTGGACATCACCATCCTTAGGGTCAAGCTTTGGCACCAAAAGCTTGAAGATAAATCACCGGTCATGTGGAGCAAGAGAGCAGCCAAAAACTTTCATAAACTTCATTAAGAAAATAATGGGGGCGGGTCTCTTTATGTAGCCCACGAACCCCTAGGTAGGGTTTCCCCCTTACATCAACTTCAAATTCAAAAGAAAAGAAAGTCAACATAATAGAAACTAGGCCAGATCATGGCCCTTTCTAGATTGGTCAATCAGCCACTAAATAAGCTTCTAACACATGCTGTTAACCTTGCCCAAAAACAAAAACTGAAATTCCTACCATGTCTCAACCTCTAATATTTCATAAACTATTAACTAAGAGTATAAACCACTAATAAAAGACTAAAATCAGCAACATACAGACTTCCCTTGATGCCAAACACATGTTCCCTCACATGTCTCCCTATGTCTTCTCACGTGGACCCCACCAAGCCACTTATGGGTCCTACATGGCATCCATAAAATGATATAAATCACATGCTCCCAATCATCTCTATCTAGAACACATGACATCTCCAAGCATCCTACTCAATCCAAAGGGTCAAGGGACCCTCCCTCCTACATTGATAATATCTGGGACTACCACATGGCATGATGTCCCCATTAATTATTCAAAAAAAAGATGACTTTGTATACCACTCAAAATGTCTATATAAAAATTTTAAGATACCTAGATAATTCAAAATAGAATGCTATAGCCATGACAAACTCTTCATGGGCATGTTTCCTCTCCCTCATTCTAATAAGATTGTGTACATCTTTCTCACCATTTCAACTTACAATAAAGATCATCATACACCTTAAATTTAACATCATTGGAAGTTTTCTTAGCTTCTTTTTTAGCACTTTTGTACCTTTCTTAAATTTTCTCGTTTATAGTCTTTTGCCAAGCTTGTAAATTGTATCAACACCTCTTTACTCTAATGACCAATTGAACTTCATCATTCCACCACCAAGTTTCTTATGACTCTATTTGATTGCATGTAAAGTTGAAAATTTTGTGGAAAAGTAAATCAACTTTCTTCATGTTTCATTCTGTGGAAAGTTCTAGATATGGAAAATGAGCTTTCCTAACCACCCTCCAACTTTCCAAAAAATGATGCTTGTATTTTCTGTCAAAAAATGTAGGATTTTTGCATTTCCTTTTGAAAAACTTTCAAAAAATTTAACTTCCCCTCAACTTTCCATTGGCAACCAAACACCTTTTGGAAAGGAGAGGGAAATCATATTTCACTACACTCCAAGTAGAGGGATATCATATTCCACTTCACTTCACTTCTCCAGCTTCCCATGCAATCAAACAAAGCTTTGTATAATTTCCTTTGCCTCTAGATTCTCTAAGGACCACTTTCTCTTCTCTTTTGATATAATCGACTACCGCATTCCACATTACTAGTTTCTTCTTACAAATTTTGCTTTCCTTCATTTATTAATTTATCTCTAAATAACACCCAAATATATATATATATATATATATATCCTTTTAGGTTTCATCTAGTTTTAAGCATTCACTCTATCCTTTCCTTTTCTTCCATCTCCCAATACAAAGATCTAATATGACTGACATGTATTGTGTGTTCAGGCTCTCTCCCAGTTGAATGTCCTATCCTCCAAATGAGAAAAAAAAAGCTTATGTAGCTCTTCATTCAATCTTCTTTTGAAAGTCAACAGATGTTCTCTCTTTTTGAAATATGAGTTTTTTATTACAATATCATATCATTGCAAATTCTAAGAAATCTCTTTCTATAAGTTTTCTATCTCCCTCAAGAATTCCTTGATTTATTTTTTTTTATGAATAACGATTTATTAGAAAAAGAAAAAAGAAGAGGGGGGGGAATACAAAAACCGAGGAAAAGAAAAGAAAACAGAAAACTATCCCAGAGGATCCAGGAAGTATGGTATATACAAGAGTACCAATCCTTAATGATATCATTATCTAAATATCTATGCTTTCATCCTTTAGATCATTATCTAAGCATCGATGATTTCATCCTTTAGATCATTATCTATTATTATCCCTACATTATTTCTATTATTGTCCCTTTGTATTAAAGCTCATAGCCATCAATCTCCCTTTTTTTTTCCTCCACTTAGTCTCTTGTTGACATGTAATTAGCTCTCCTCCTCCTCATTGTATCTACCAACTCCTACTCTTATTTGTCAAGGTTCCTATGTTCCAAGTTGCTAGGAGAATCCTTGTCTTAGAGTAACTTTTTGCCTAGATTCATCTATAGTGCGGTAGCCCTTACCTATGTCTCATTGCAACTAAGGATTGATGTGGTGTATTGCTTCCAAGGGACATCCCTGCTCATTTTTCATTGCACAAAGGTGACAATGTAGCACATCACTTCCAAAGGAACACCCGAGTAACTAGCATCACTTGAAATACCAAATTTTCATAATTTACATTTGAATAGGTTTGGCTAATGGTTTTATGTTGGCTGTCAACCTAACACAACCCTCGTCCTTTAACTAGTTTTAGGACTGGCACTACAAAACACACACACACACACTAGCATAATCAAAATGGATTTAAGATTCTATTTTTTTTAAAAAGGTGAATCCCAATCTTATAAACAAGAACATATGACAAGTTAAGGGTATCTTGGACCTGTAGTAGGGGTCTACTGACACAGGATCTAGGCCATTGCATAAAACTAATAACACTACTAGTAAGCCACATACCATTGTTGCACGAAACACTAACATAATAGTTGTGACAGTAACTAGCCACTTGTGTTTCATTTTCTTCTCTCTCAAGTGACTTTTGCTCGAATAAGGTATTTTTTTGTTATCGAATTACATCACGTCAATGTAAGTGAAATGTGACAACATCCAACGTGATGTAGAACGAAGAGGCTGTGATCTGGGTCTTTAATAGATAATATGTAATAAAAAAGAAAATAACATAAAAATGATAGAGAAAGAAAAAAAAAATATCATTAGAGTCACGCCAATGGCCTCCTAGGAGTCACACACCTAGGATTCAAAGCATCACACTTTCAAGATTCTAGGGTCACACCAAAAAATAAAGCAATTGTAGCCTTGAATTCATCAACAATCATCATTCTTCGTTAATAAAATTCTAAGTTACAAACATATATTTTTTTTTTACAAGTCAATCTTTCCAAATCTCACTCTAACTAGACCTTCTAAAAAATAAAAGTCTAGAATAACCAAATTCCATCACAAAGTGATACCCTAGCAGTATTTGGCCATAACTTTCCCAAATCACATTGTATTTTCGAGATTTAGGTCACATTGGAAAGGTAACAAATAACCTCTCAAATAACACCAAAATTAGCCCAAACAAGTATTTTTAAACCTTACAAAATATGGCCTAAAGAAAAGTGACTGGAATAAACATTTCACTTTCTTTAAAATTAAATAAAACCTGTGCTATTTGGAAATAAATAAAAACCCTTAAACTGCTTGACAAAAATATTCAACCCAAAATTTCCAGAATACACCTGCATAAACCCATCAAATCTAAATATGGGCTCTTTCTTATTCCACATCATTCTCCCTTGGTTCAAAAAAACTCATTCTTAAGTTTTGTAATGTCGCAAGAACAACAAAACAAGTAAGACCATGTTATCAAGTTTTAACAATTCATTCACCTTCATCCAGATGTATTCGCAAGCCTCCGAAGAAAATCATGATGATTTAGGAAGGGATCTTCATAGATGTGATGTTGAATTTCAAGAATTGATTTATCTTGAAATTTTTCTTTCTCAACTGCTTGAAGAATTGTTTGATTATCCCTAAGTTGAACTTGAAGTGGTTCAAGTGTTTCCTCTAGTGGAATAACAATCAAACTCACAGAAGTCTTCTTTTGAGGAGTCTCTTCTAAAACTGATTGTACCGTTTCTTCATTCGGAGTTGGTAAAGTTGGTGAAGATAACTTTGATTCATCATCAACTATGTTGATGGCATCTTCTTGCTTTTTATCTTCCAAAGTTGACAACACCATAAAAGAAGGTTATTGTTACTATACTTTTAGTTGATACCACGTACCAAAGTTAAAAATATTTAAGATATGCGCTTCCTCATCGTAAGTGACCTTCCTTTTATCAATCGATCGCTATTCAAAAACCACATTATATGTTTTTAAGGGAACAACTTTAGATTCAATAAAATCAATATAAGTCTCTCATTTGAATTGAATAATAAAATTATCATCATAATAGTAATAATATTTTCGATCTATAACATCCCGTTAAAGCCTCTCAACAAAGCTTGAAGAAATCAGATTTTCATCATATCTTTCATTAATCAAGACATTGATTGCCTTCCCTGATGGGATAACAAATATTTTAAGAAAGATTATATGTAATATAGAAAATAGAATTTGGGGGTGGACTTTAGTGGACTGTAAGGCTTACCGTTAGCATCCCTAGTGGCGCGGGTTCAAGCCACAGAAACAGCCTTTCCAGAAATGGGGGTAAGGCTGCGTACATCTTGCCCTCCCCAGACCTCGCGTTAGCGGGAGCCTCATGCACTAGGCCACCCTACTATCTTCCAACCTGGCTCTAATACCAAATTGATGTAAAACGAAAAGATTCTGATCTGATTCTTTAATAGATAATCTATAATAAAAATAAAATAATAGAAAAAGAGAAAAAAATGTCGATAGAATCACACCTACAGTTGAAAGCATCACATCTTCAAAATTCTAGAGTCATACCAGATGACCAGAGAACAAAGCAATTGTAACCTTAAAATCATTAATAATCATCATTCTTCATTAATAAAATATGGGTTTACAAGCATATATATAGCTTTTATATGCCAATATTTCTAAATCACACTCTAACTAGACTTCCTAAAAAATACGTAAAATAACTAAATCACATCACAAAATGATACCCTGCCAATATTGACCATAATTTTCTCAAATCATGTCAGATTCTCAAGATCTTGGTCTTGTTGGAAAGGTAATTGAATAACCTTTCAAATGACACCAAAATCACCCCAAATGGGTAAGTTTTGACGTTCCAAAATAGGCCCCAAAGAAAAGTGACCGGAATATACCTTTTACTTTCTTTAAAATTAAATAAAACCTATTATATTTGGAAATAAATAAAAATCTTTAAACTGACTGACAATAAACTAACCTAAATTAACCTAAAATTGACCAAATTAAAAATCTTTGCCATACAAAAGTATTAAACCCAAAATACCCCTGCATAAACCCATCAAATCTAAATATGGGCTCTTTCTTGTTCCGCATCACAATGTCAACCAAGCACTTAATATGTCCAATTAGATAAGTAAAGTGAGTCACTGAACACTAATCTTAATATACCAATCCCAAGAACCAATCAATCAACTAAGGCTTTAAAAATTTGTGGTGTCGACACCAAAAGCTCCCAAAGGATTACACTTAATGGTTTATATCCTAACCAGTTATCCAGAAGTTCATGTAATTCACATGAAGCATCCATTACTTTAGCACTGCAAACCAAGGTAGAATCACCATGCCTTATTTTCATAATGCAATGAAAGTCCTATGGTACAAATGTTGCATGTTGAACTCACATTTTCCATGATTCCAAAAACAAGGACCAATCCCCAACCTTCTTATGAATGGTGAGGGGATGCACATGTCTATTGTGGATTGCATATGATTGTTGATATGAGATACTCTCAAAGAAACTTCACACTGGGCATGTTGTCAGATGTTCTTGGTCCACAAACCACGCACAATTTCTTAGTAGATTAGTGGCAAGGCAAATTGTTCTACCTAATACACACCAATTTATCGACAACCATCAAAGGTGTGCCAAAGAGGAGCTGAAAACCTTATGGAATTTCAATTCAATCACCCAAACTAACAAGCAAACCTACACCCAAGGTTCAAATTTTCGATTTTGATGGATATTTCACCTTAAGGATTCATGAAAATTTTGATGTGATTTGCTATGAAAATTTCAATCAATGTTGAGCATGATTACACTCTCAAGACTCAAATAACTGTATAAAGCATTTAATTTATGTACAAGTAAATCATATTAATAAATAAATAGCTACTAGTCATTTTTTATAGATAAATGACTACCAAACATGCCAAATTGCATGATTACTTCACCTAATTCTTATCTTAGATTAGTCATTTTGTAAACAAGCTTTATATAACAAAGTTATACAATAGTTTTCCTACCACATATCTAATTTATGCATACATACTCAAAAAATTAATTAGATAAATATATGTTTAATGATTTTTAAAAAAGAAATCATTTTAATTATTTTATAAACAAAAATGAAGCAATATTGTTTATTAGAAAGGATTTAAGGGGAGTTATTATTTTTGGTCTAGAATCAACAAATCGAAAATCATGGCAAATGAATAGATTTAAGATGGGTATAGCTCATGCATAATAAATCCTATCGAAAGTATTGATATCAAAGAAACTTCGTAAAAAATTTTGTCAATATTTCGCAAATATCAACATAGTTTTGGTGACATTTCGATGAAATTTTAGAATTTTTGTATTCCCCTTATATTTCATTTCGTTACCCCTTGAAGTGGGGAAATTTTGACAAAATTTCAAAAAATTTGCTGAAATTTTGAACCATGCTTACACCATAGCTTGTCCAAATAGCAAAACCCATCACCTACTTGATGTGGATCTTGCCCCTATGTTACAATAGCCTGCAACAATTTTATGAGTAGAGAACTTGCATTATTGATAACATAAACAGATAAAGAAGAAAGATAAAACACAAGCTCAACAAAGAGTACAAATCAATCATATTATTTATGAACGCATCCACTATAGTATAGCTAAAACCCAGTGTTTCAATTGAAAATAAAAAGTTATCATAAGTAGACTGATACTCAAATATTCATGGAAAATGACTGAAAGGGATACACATAAATTTAGCATCACCTAAATTAAACCATTGCGAAAATTATGTTCTCACTTAATTTGGAACCTAAATGGATATGTGATCAAACCCATCCCATAATTCATTTCCCCAAGTACTGCACCTTAGCATGGTATCAAATGTCTCAAAATGTCTTATATGTCTCCCGACATATGTCC
>JAOXJP010129024.1:0-13647 GCA_025762735.1 Platanus orientalis | reverse complement strand
TCACCCCCCCCCCCCCCTCTCTCCTTACAAGAGTACCAAATCTCTCAAAAAATCTTAAGAATAATTCCAGTTTCTAAAGGTCTAACATAAATTCTTTCCTTAAGACCCAATTCAAATCATGAATTTACACAGTTCATTACTTAATTAAGCAAAAAATAGAAAATCAAACCACAAACATAAGCAGCCTACGCTCAATTAATCAAGCAACAGAAAAATAAATAAATAAATAAACATAAATAGAATGAACAAAAAGCATAATCGTAGTAACCTTGACTCTGGAGAGAACAAGAGTGGCATGCCGCTCCTGCCAATCCGAGAGATCTTTCCGAACACTGGAAGAAACCGTCGCGGCCGAATCATCTGTTTTGGCGATCGTTCCCTGATCATCTGTCTGCACGAACTCAATTATAATTCAAAAATAGCAAGAAAATAAAAAACTCCAAATGTTGTTAAAAGTTGAACAATCGGTTTTACCTTGGAGAGGGAAATTCTTGAAGGTATCTAAAGTGAAGGACTTGACTAAATCCCGCAACTGCTCTGTCAATCCAAGCTCTTCTTCTTGTTGTTCATCTTCTGCTTGCTTTCCAGTAGCAGTTTCATGGCGGCTGGTTGGAGTTGTAGAGGGCTGTGATTTGTTCTTCCGTAAGAGGGATTGTCGAAACCAGGAAGAGAAACTCATCTCTCTTTCTGAGTGGGGATTTGATTTCGAATCAACCTGGTTTGATTTAGACGAGTTTCTTAATGATAGAAGGGTTACCGCTTTAAGGCGCCCTGGATTTGGTAGGACAAGCTAAAGTTAGCTTAAAGTAAGAATGACATTAGGGGCTGACACATCAGTTCCAAAAACATCAGTTCCCAAAAGTAAAAAAATTGTATATCACTTTTTTGGCACGGATGTGTCAGACCGTAAGGGAAGAAAAATTAGGTGCAAACGAATTTCATGAGAACTGTACAAACTGCACCAGGGTGCAGACACATCAGCGCCAAAGACCGATAAGGGCCCCCAAAAAAGTGTAAATCACTTTTCGGTGCTGATGCGTCAGCCCCCTGGTGTCGTTTGCACAGTTACCACAAAATTTGTTTGCACCCAATCCGAATCTGGTTTTAAGGTGACACATGATCTCTATGAGATTGGCTAGGATTCAGTATAGGGCTGCAAATAGACCGGATGTGGAACGGATATGAGCATATTTGCTCCAGTGTTCTATTCTAACGGATATTCTAAAACTATATCGTATCCTAATGCTTAAATAATTTGGATTTTAGACTAGATTTTGGATATTTAAGAAAATTAGAAATTTCTATATATGTCATCACTGTCGCCAGTGCGGTCTTCCCTAACCATGTTTATCCTCACCAAAATCTCCAATGCAATATGTCCTAGCAATGATGTCGGATGGAGCAAAACACCATCTCTTATCTTATGTGGTGGGTGTGAACTTCCGCCGCTACATCATAGTTGTGATAGTAGCTATAGGTGCCACCATGGACCAAAATAGAACAGTTATGAAGTAAAGAGTTTATATATTTTAAAGCATTTTAGTTATTAGGCTATTTAAGATTGTTAGATTAGTTTTAAATTCAATAGTCAATTATGTATATTCTATATATTGTTATATTTTAACAAAATAGATATTGATATATATTCATATCCTATCTTATTTCGGATTGGATGCAAACCAGAACAGGGTCATTTTTCGGATAACTTGCAATCTTATGGTATGACAACTTAAAGACTTAAAGTTAGCCTAAGGCCTTGTTTATTACACGGTAAACCATAAGAAAATGAGTGAAAAGTAAAACAACCTTATAAATGAGAGAAAGGGAAAGAAAAGACTTCATTTCCTTCCCTTTCTGTCTTATTCTCATCATTTTTGGTGAAAAGGCAAATATATGAAGTAACGAAACAAATGTTCTATGATAAAAATGCCTCTGTAGTGCATATGGTGAATTATAAACAGACATGTGTTGTTTTGGGGGGTAAAAGGGTTCAAAAAAGTGTTCAGTTGAAAAAGTAAGTGGTCAATAAAAGACATCAAATTAAAAAACACATCATGTGTCAATCAATGCACGATAATAGAGGTCTATCTCAAAATAGACAATCATTCTCCATGAAGTAATAGTAAAACATAAGAAATGTTTGACACCCTAAGTACTTTTACCAACTTTTCTCATCTAAGTATTTCCATGCATCGGATTCCATGAAAGTTGGGTTAAAGTACAGTTTCCCTACTTTTCTCATGGTTTACCTTGTAACATATAAGACCTAAAGTAAGAATGACATTAGGGGTTGACACATCAGTGCCAAAAAAGTGACATGCACTTTTTGGGATAATGATTCTAACAATAAACATGATGTTTGACAAAGTGTACTTTGGTAATTAAACATGTGTTGAATTATTGTGTATTGACTATAGAAATCTCTTTTGACCATCTGTATTGACTGAATCACCCTTTGTCACGAGGAGATGACTAGAACTAGGTTGAAAAGCCAAACTACCAAACATATTGCTGCAATACTACAAAACACTATCATAAAGGATTGAACCTGTGACCTCGCTTCAAGAGAGGTGATGCCAAAGTCACCAACACAATATATTCACATTATTACGTAGAAGATTGGAGGGTGGATTGTATCCCCTCCTCTTATCCTATGCTCCTCTCTGCCCCCTGTCAGGTGGTGGACACATCAGCACTGACAAGTGATTTTCACTTTTTTTTTTTTTGGGCGGGGGTGCATTTCACTTGTCGGCGCTGATGTGCCCTCCCCCTAACAGGGTGCAGAGAGGAGCATAAGATAGAAGGAGCAGATACAATCCTCTCTCAGAAGATTGTGGTATGGTCTCTCCAATAGAGAGGCCGAGGTTTCAAGTCCCTTGGGCAGCACTCCCAATGGATTGGGTTGATGCTTGCCCCTCTCTGCTAGTGGTAGTGCAAGTTCACCCCGTGTGATAGTGGTAGTGCAAGTTCACCCCGTGTGATAGTGGTAGGTCCAAGTACTTTATCTTAGAAAAAAAAAAAAAAAGATATAAAATGCTATGATGTATTTAAGTCAATTCTCTACCCTTATCTATAAGATAATTTTAACTTGCTTCATAAGAATCTTACCAAAACATTTAACAGAATCGCAAATTATTAATGTAATACAAAAAACAAAATAATCGGTTTAAATTTCTCATAAATTTGTTAAAAGAATTTTAAAATTTTAAAATCAATGATTAAGAGAAATGTTTTAGAAATTTCTAGACCCAAGATACCATTTTAATGGATCTAAAAACTTGGATGCATCTCCAAGAGGACTCAAACTGAAACTTGAAACTTGAACACTGGATTTGAACTCCCTTCAATGGTGGTTGATAATTATAGCTCTTATGCATTAACACCTCAAGAAGTTCAAGACATTTTACAAACTTCAACTATAACTTTTATGACAAAATGATTTAGAATGCACATTGTCACACCTATGTGACAAATAGAGGTTGTAAACCCTCATTAGTTCATATATGTATATTATATAAAGAGTTCTAGAAAATTCTAGCTGGTTTTAAGGTAATGTAAAAGTTTTTAAAAAGTTCTAAAATATTCTTGAAGGTTCCAGAAGATTCTAGAGTAACTTGGAGAATTCTAGAGGATTCTAGAGTATTCTAACAAAATCTAAATATATCTAAAATGCTCTAAAGTGCTTCATATGAAGAGATGGGTGAATAATCTAGAAGCACTAGAATACTCCTAGCTTTTGAATTTGTGACACTTGTAAGCATCATAGGCAACCATAAGGTTATGGGAAACCTATATAAGGGGGTGACCCCCCCACCATTTAACCAACCTAAAGAGGTGTCAAGCCTTATAAACCTCTTGAGTGTCTATCCAAGTGTTTTTATGCTCTCTTCTGACACAGTGATTAGTGTAGAAATGATGTTTTTGCTTATTTAATAAGCACTTAATCCTTATGCTAACCATTTATATTTACATAAATTCACCAAAATATTCTTAACAACCTTATATAATATTAATAATACCTACAATTTAATCCTTATTATATACATTTGCCAAAACACTCAAATTGCATAGCGAAAAACAATTTGGAAGGGCTAAAGGTAGAGTTTTACCAAGAGATTTAGTCCAACCATTGGTATTGGATATATTTAAGCTTATCAAACTTGTCAGAAATTATAATCTCTCCGGTGAATTGATTAAAGGCAAGGTTGATGAGTTAAAGTTAAAATGTTGCATGAAAGCTCTCCATAACTAATCGGAATCTCTCTCGTTCTTGCATTTTGAGTTCTAAATTCATCTTTTCATAATAAGGTTGTGTTTGGCAGCCACCTATAATATAATCATTTCATTTTAGTTTCCCAAGGTTTCTATAGCCACAATGGGATGGTTTGTAATGAACTCATTCAGATATGCACCAATTTGTGCTTGATAACATAAATCATTTCATTTTATAGACAAATCTAAGATGACTTCATTTCTAATTGTAATTAACAAATCAGTATAAATTTGAATGAGTGATCATTAGTGAGTTTTGGTTTTATTTTTGAATGATTTGGTTCAATGACTATCGATTTCGTTATATTTTTTCATCTAGGTCTTATATTTTAAGGTGTTCTTGTTTGATTTTGATAATGTGTATTTTTTTAGGTGGTTGTCATTAGCAGATTTCAATGATTCTTTAAGTGATTTTGTTCAGCATTGTTTTGCCCTAATTTTAGAACTTTGCAATGTTTGGGATATTTGCCAATCAGTAACAATGTGTTTTTCTTTTAACTAATATTCTACTATGGAGTTGTGTTTTCTTCTTTGGTTTTCTCCTAGTTTGTGATTCGTTGAAAGCCACGACGAAGGAGGATGACCTACCTTCTTTTTCGACGACCACTACGTCTAGACAATAGTGACGGTGCAATGCAATAATTATATATTTTTTAGAATTTCTTTTAAATCTTTTTTTTTTTTTTTCATATGAAATGATAAAATGTTTGAGGTAACTTATCGTTTCACTACATAAAAATGTCCAATTTATCATAAACGTGTGTTCTCAAACAAGAATAATTATATTTCAAGACCATTTAACGTGACAAAGATCGCCCGAATCCTATAAAAATTGTTTATACTGGCATCATTTAAGTTGTGAACAAAACCATGGTTTCAAAATAAACTGGAGAATAACTCAATGGCTGGCTTAATTGGGAGATAATTATGTAAGAAATGATGAATGAAAAGCAATTATTAGGATCAAGAAAAACCTTTTAATCAAGGGAGAAAATAATTTTAATGCTAAGGCAAGTCAAGCTTTGTTAAATTGTACAGTAACATGGCATTCATGGCTCCATACTTGAGATTGGAAGGATTTACATGAAGCAGGTAGCCATTTTGTTTTGTGCAAGGTCAAGTCACATCAGCCTTTCTATTAGAATTCCACTGAATAAATTACTTGATTATAGATATTATATATTGTAGGTTATCTTGAATGTGAATTGCAATGAAATCAATTATGATGTTTCCAAATATCCAATTCAAGACTGCACAAGATTAAAAACTGTATAAACAAACATAGAGATTAATGAATGGCTATAATATTAAATCAATTTTTGTTCTCAAGTTATGGATTTGTTGTGAGCCACCTTTCTTTTTTACTAGGCTTTCTATCCGTGAGTGCCTTCCCTTTATAGAAAGAATCCAAAACTATGTGCCTGTGGGCATCAAGAAAAAAGAGAAAGAGGATCCCCACTGCCACTTCCTCGCATGCCCTGCTTCAAAATTTGGTGTTGACAAAGCCTTCATGGAAAGGAAATATACTATCTTATGCCAGCAGATTGGAACTAATAATATCAATTTTGTTGGATCTCTAAGCACTCTAGTTGCATATATTCTTACTCCCCCAAAATATCATCCTAACTCTATAACAAGTTTATGCAAATTTCTTGTGGCAAACCTAGAGCTCCAAAAGAAAAATTATCAAGGGGATTAATATATGCTCCCTTGAATAGGCATATTCAGTTCCTATTAGTCTTCTATTTCGTATTAGATAAGATCTCTCTCAGGATTTAGAGCTTGATTGTTAAAGTTTATTGAAATTAAGATAAATTTGGTGGAGCCAACATTGGTTTGGTTGATAGCTAAAAATATCTTGTGCTAGAAAGAACATCGCATTTCTGATCACCAAAATCTTGCATCTGTGTAAATGCCTAGATAATGCCATAATGTTGGGCTTTACCTTAATCTAGTAGTGTGAGGTACTTGCCTAGATTTATGGGCAACCATGAATGTCTAGATGCTTAGAATTTGCCTCAGGTCCAAGAGCCAGCTAGGTTTATAGGGCAAAAAGTATCATATTTACACTTTTATGTATTATGTCCTTAGATGAACAATACACAGGTTGAAGCTTAGCAAGAAAGCATACTAATAATTCTGCAAATACCTCTTATATTACATAATAAAACATCAAAGAAGAATTTGATTGTAATCAGTTGATGTTTAATTAAGTTTGTGATACTCAGTTTGTAGTTTGTTATGTTGGTATGCTTACATGCCTACATTGTATCTTAGTAAGGTACTTGGTATAAGAATATTAGTAAACTTATGTATTTTTAAAGGTAACTTTAGTTAACCCATGCCAAGATTATAGATACTGGACCATGGATTTTTCATACATTTATTTAACACTTCTCATCCTCATTTGTTGTTCTTTTTTTTTTTTTTTTAGCTCAGTGATTCACCCGGACAGAATTGTTTGATTCATTTCAGAAAAGATGCTTTTGGTGCTATTCTAAATTTCATCATTGTGGGTTGAGCAAGTTGGACTTATAGATCTATCTACTTATGACTAAAATATGTATCCCCTCCCGAATTACATTGGCATCTTAGTATGACACCAGATTATATGATAGGGTAAATGCGTATATTGGCAAGCTAACATGGCAGCATGTCCATCTGATTATCAAGTAATATTGAAAGATATATTACCATATAAATGCATTTTCATGTTACTATATTGGAGAACTCTGTCCATTTAAAGAGTGATACAACTAAAAAGTATGCAAATGGTTTGTGAGAATAAGTTGACTAATGACAAAAACATGTGTAATTTAGTGAACTTTTACAAGATAGCCGAAACATGAGCTTGGTGCTACATGTTGATTTTATTTAGATTAGATTTATCTGGAGAGACTATAGTGTCACTATTAGTAAACCATCTACAGAAGTTTACTTTATGTTTCCTCCTTAATCTTGTTCTATTCCAATTTTGATTTAATTGAGAACTTTATTGGCATGCATGTGTCCTTTAAATTGAAACACAAGACCAAAATTGAGCATATCTTAGTGGTTAGAAGACAAATCTATCTAGTAAGCTAATGGTAAGCATAGTTTGCCAACTCCATGACTCGGTTGGGTTGACGCAATTCCCAAGCACAAGGAGTTAAGTCAATAAATCAATTCAGGGGATACATGACTCGTCCATGTCAACATCCTAACTCAGCATGACTTGGCTAAGTTTTACATATGTTTTGTTTTTATATAAAAAAACATTTTATAACACTCTAAAGGACTTTTAGCACTAAAATCTCATCCTCTTCAATAGTTTGACTCCTCCATAGCTCCACTACACTCAAGAGGCTTGTCTAGGGCTTCTAAGCTCTGGCAATATGGCTCCTCATCTTAAGTCTAAAGGTATAACTTGTAAGGTCATAATTGCTTTATTTTTTGTTATTGAATGCCTAAATGACAAAATCCATGCAATATTATGCTTTACTCTAGAGATACCATCAATACTCTAAAATGACATTGACTATTGATTTTTTATATAGAAGAATCTCTTGAGAATTTTGTAGGATCTTAATATAAAATGCTCATAATTATCATAGAAATAGATAATACCTGATTCAAAACACTATTTATAATTTTTAATGCATGACTCCCTGAGTTGACTCTTGAGCTATCTAAGTCAATTAGTGAAGTGAAAAATTTGAGTCGGTGAACCTTGATGGTAATCCAAAACCAAGTTTTGGTTATCATATTAGTATTTTCCTTTATCTTAATAAACCTGTAGAATCAACCATCTCATATGTATAGAATGTTGAAAATTACAAGTTGATTTGAATTTTTTTTTAAATATAGTTTAAAACAACTTTTGAACTATCCAAGTTTTTATTTTGTAAAAATCCTACTCATAGGCACATGATGTAGTAACATACTCACTATATCTCTTTTTTAGTGTTATCACTTATGTTTCTATTTACTCCTTGATGGAGAAATGATAAAGTGAACTCATGATTTGCCTAAATTCTTAATTTACTATAATTATGTATTGTATTCTAATTATTCCATAACTTCAATCTTCATTTAAGAGTTTGAAACTAATTATGTGATGCAGGGGACAACGTATGTGATGAATCTCACAAACAAATTGGGACAATATTATATGAACCTGTTGATTTTCGAAATTGAAAATAGCAGAAACAGGGACTTGTTGATTTTCCTAAAGGAAAATACCAAGAATTAAATAGAGAATAAATCTCAATTAATAAATTTTATTCAATAAATCAATCAACTCCCCTCTTCATTACATTGAACTTATTTATAAGCCAAATACCAAAAAAATAGAAAACCTTAATCAAATCTAAGAAATTCGTCTAAAAATTCGCAGGAAAAGATTCTAATCACGTCCATCATCTTGGAGCACGATTTTTGCCTTGAAAAAAACTGAATTTGGAAAAGTTTCGTGAAATAGAAGTTGTAGCCCTTGAAGTCTTCTTTCCAACGCCATAAAGATCTTTTCAATCGGATATCTGTACAAAAGGTTATGCCTTCTTGACTAAACATTAAGCAGAACCTTTCAAATTCCGAATTTGTGCGAATTTCTCCTTTTGAACCAAAATAGAATCCTAATCTTCTAAAAACTCTCTCCTACTAAAAACCAATACTTAACAAATAAAAAGGTTCCTAATAAAACCCCAAAACTTAACAAAATAAATATTTCTAAATAAAATAAAAATCATATTAATAATTTCTTCTTTGCCTTGATTTTTCTATGAAAAATAACCTCCATGAAATCATGTGCTGCCATGTGTCGCATTGCATCACATGCAACATGTTAGCCTTATTTTTCTATGTTTATTGACATTAAGAGCACAAATTTCTCTTTGTTTTCCGTCATTTTTCCTACATCTAATTGAGAGAAAATCTTTTGTGATTGTTGTGTGACGTGTACCATTGACTAAGACGTAATGTGTTTTTGAATTTGGTGCCTCTTTTACGGCACCTACTTTTTGAACTGAACAGATTTTTTTAAAACTTTTAAACCTTTACACACTATGTGTTAGTCCATAGAGTCACACATTGGTCACACCAAATTTTATCACAAGAGATTTGTTCTCCATTTGGTTGGTTTCAATCCAACAAACTGGTTTCAGAGCTATTCAATCCAAAGTTTAGTGGTGTATCAGGATTAGAGTTGAACAAAAGGATTCAACAATCCAACATTTGGTTTTGGCAAGTTAGAAAATTATGTGGAAAACTTATTATCGTGTGGAGCTGATGTTACTTGCGATACATATCAGTACTGATAATCAAGCCACAATTTCATGCCTCCTTAAAGGCTAAAATCATTCTTTTACATGAGGGTTAATTAACTTTCAATTCCTTGGGGTATTTATATGTATTTTTCGGTGGCTAGGGCTATAAATGTGGCTTGTGATTTTCTCTGATTTGGGGGTTTCCACATAAATTGGTGTGTTGTAGTGTTCTTATTTTGATTTCTTGTTTATTTTCTCTTTGAATAATTTTGTATTCAGGCTTGTGGATTGGGTAATCCCTAATAACTGGTATTAAATCCCTTGGTTAGTGTGGGAGCATGGCAGAAGGAAGAATGTTTAAGATCGAAAGGTTCAATGGCTTAAATTTTGTGTTATGAAAGATATAGATAAAAGATTATCTTTTTTAGAAGGATCTCCATCAACCACTGTAAGGAAAACCCATATAGATAAAAGATGAAGACCGGGAACTGTTCAATAGAAAGATGATATGTACAATTTGACTTACTTTTGCATCTTTAGTTGTGTTAATATAGCCAATGAGAAAAATATTCTTGATCTCATGGTTGCCTTCTTGAGGATGTATGAAAAACCTTATGCCTTCAACAAAGTTTTTCTGTACATCTAAATAATTTTAATACAATGACAAAGCTAATTAAGCTCTATAGGTATCAAATTCAATGACGAGATTGGGGCTTTGTTAATGTTATCCTCTCTCCCGGATAGTTGGAACGGACTGGTTATGGTAGTGAGTAGCTCTTTGGGAACCATCACATTGAAGTATGATGACATTGTCAAATTGATCTTCAGTGAAGAAGTTTGTAAACAAACGTTGAAAACATTTTTAATATTTGCTTTGAATATTGAAAATAAAGGGAGAACCTCAGACAAGAGTACGTATCATGGTAAATCAAAATCTAAAATGAGTAAGTCAGAGTTTAGATATAGAAGGGTTGAATGTTGGAGATTTAGGAAGAAAGGGGAACTTAAGGAGTGTCAAGCCTCAAAGAAAAATGAGAACAAAAATTAAGATGAAGATTCTTTCATGAATTTTTTAGGTGATTCAATTCAGGATGCTCTAATTTTAACTTGATTGTCATATTGAATCTTGGGTTGAAGATTCAGGTGCTTCTTTTCATGCTACTCCAAATAGGGATAAAAATTATATTCATGGTGATAATGAACCCTCCAACATTGTGAGAAAAAAAGATGTTCAGATTAGATTGTCAAACTAATATATATGAAAAACAATAGATGTAAGGCATGAACCCAATCTAAAAGGAAATATGATTTCAGTGAGTCAATTTGAGAGTTCTATTTTTGTAACAAATTTTAAGAGTGATTCGTGGAAGGTTACAAAAGGAGATCTACTTAAAGCCCAAGAAAAGATAAAAGATACTCTTTACGTGACCACTAATACTAGTGATTCCATAGCAGTTGTAGAAATAAATACATAGACTTAGACACATGAGTGAGAATAAGATGAAGGTTCTTCCCTCAAAAGGAAAGCTACTAGGGAATAAATTTGTACATATGAAATTTTGTGAAGATTGTATCTATGGAAAACATAAATAGGTAAGCTTTTCCAAGGTTGGGAGAACACATAAATTAGAGAAGTTGGAACTGGTTCTTACAGATGTATTGGGGCTAACTCCGATATCTTCACTTAGGGGTTCATCCTATTTTGTCACCTTTATTGACAAAGTATGGGGCTATTTCTTGAAGCTCAAGTACAAAGTATTTTCTCTATTCAAGAAGTAAAAAATTAATGGTTGAAAATAAAACACGCTTGAAGGTAAAATGTCTATCGGAAATGTCACGTCCCGGATCCGTGGCCTAAATTTGAATTGGTCACTGGATGACACACTTTGAACTCGTATCTCATGGTCAGGAGATCCCGTTTTTGGAGTGTGACCATTGTCCTCTCTCTTTCCATATAAATTTCATTCATTTCTTTTAAAATATTTGAGTTTACTATGTCACAACACATGTAACAGTGGAATATTAAGTGCTTATAAACAAAGCCATACATGATCATATATAGCAGCAGATTGCTCATTTGTTTATCAATTATTGTATCTAAGTGCAGCAAAATATCTAATGCTAACATCAAATCATAATCTCATAGTGCAACAAAAAATTAATCATACCCATATCTAATCTAACCAAAGTATCCACATGATTACCTCAAAAGTAAAAGCTTCCACAAGCCAACAACATAGTAATAATTCCCCATCATCAAAGTGGTATAACTCTAAATGAATAATATGTATACACATCCCATGTCTAATGTCTAAAATGTAAAGTGGAATGAAAGTAAACAATGGGCCTAATTGCCTAACTCATCTCTCCTCTTGCATCCCTTGCGGCTCACATAGTGTATGCGTGTCTCTAATGCCTCAATCTGTAAGGTGGTGTCAATTTGAGTGAGCTTGACGAGCTCAGTGAAAGGATATACAAAATATACAATAGAGAAAGTAGGCCAAAGCAAGCACAATAATCGATAGGCATGAATCAAGATAAGGTAAGGATGTCAAAAGTGAATGCATGTGCAACAAGAAATCTATACATATATCTTTACTATGATTCAAAGTATATCTATGCTCCAAAATAATTATAGGGGTTTTCAAATCAAATCAAAGTGTGCACATGCTATATGCTAACCCACAAGAGTCTCTATCAAATATTAGACTGAATGCGTATAGCTGAAGAAGGGTATCCAACAAAACCAAAACATGTCAATAGCCCATGTAAGGTCTCTGATAAATCAAATAATGCAAAAAACTCATATAGGGTCTCTAAAAATTTAAACCCATATGAAAATAACCCATGTAGGGTCTTTGATTTTTGTGAAGGCTAACCCACTAGGGGGGTCTTCGATGCCATAAGGGCCAACCTCAAAGAAGTTTCCAAATTTTCCATGAGGGCCAACCCCATAGGGGTCTCCAAATTTACCACTAAGGCCAACCTCAAGGAGGTCTCTGAATGCCATATAGATCAACCCATTAAGAACTTAAAAAATTATAGCTCTCTTTATAGAAGCAAACATAGAGATGATTTGATTGCAAAAATTTATGGAAGAATTGGACAAGAAGTAAAAGAATAGCAAATTATATAGCAGTAGTGAGAGTGTTATTCATCTTGCAAAGAATACAACATTTTATTATAGAACAAAGCAAATATAGTTGCGGTACCATTTCATACATTCGCTTCTAAACTCACAAGTTAAAATCCAATATTTATGTTAACCACACAAAGGATTTGGTCAAACAACTTAGAGAGTGGCTAAATTTGGAATGACATCAGAGTCGACACATCAGTGCCAAAAAGAAAAAAACATCCCCCAAAAAAGTGTATATCACTTTTTCAACGCTGATGTGTCAGCCCTGATGTCATTCCAACTTTAGCCACTCTCTAAGTTGTTGTTCATAATCCACTCTCTGTTAACCAAGGTTGTTATTGTTGATAAAATGAAGTTGTGTTTAGCTTAAGTTGATCTTTAAACTTGAAGACAAGGAGGAGAGTCAGATGAGTTTCACAATGTTAGAAGTATTATCATAGGTGCATCAAGTAGTTTAGCAGAAAGGCTGTGATCAAGCTCCAAGTGAGAGGTTGTTATTTTATGGAGTCTGGTGTCACTAATGATTTAGGGAGGTACTAGTAATGAAGCCACAATTACATGGTGGCCAATTAACCTAAATTCCTTAGGCTCCGTTTGTTCGCTCATAAAATAGCATGAAAACAAAGTTTTCTATAACAAACTTTTTTTTTCAGGTGTTTGGTAGCTCGTAAAACGATCTCTAACAAGTAAATCTTTACAAAAGATGCTTTTCTTTTACGCCCTTATCAAGTAATCCTTTTACGCTCAAATCGGCCATAAGTCATTTCTACGGTAAAAGCCATTGAGATGGGTTTAAGACAACTTCCCAACGGATAGAAGAAAAAAGGTTCTGAGGAACATTTTAAAACTCCATCGCAGCTACAGTCGTCAAGGAGGTGAACTAGGTTCGTCATCTCTTCCACTCTCTCTTCTATCTATTCCTCCTCTCTCCATGTTCGGTCTTTCTATTCCTCCCCTTATTCTGGTCCCCCCCCCCCAATTTCCCTTCCTTTA
>JAOXJP010129013.1:0-13648 GCA_025762735.1 Platanus orientalis | reverse complement strand
TGCATGAAAAAACCAGCTTTTCATGGCAACTAGATAGCTTAAAAATGATTTCTTGAAAAAAAAATTTCATGAGAAAACCTTTTCATGGCAACCAGACTGGGCCTTAAAGAATTTTTCTTATTCTTGTAACGGATTTTTGTAATTATAAGGATATTTAAGTTGAATGAAATCTAACCAACTCTCCTTACTCAAAAAAAAAAAAAAAAGGAACAATTTGTTGACAATGTGCTTGGGAAGTTCCTTAATAATTTTATTTTGATTCTGTAGGGCATTTGAGTGCATAAGTTCGTTACCTAAATGGAGTCATTACCGCAAAACTTAAGAAAGAGTAGAAATTGAGTTCATTTCTTGAAATCCTAAAATGAACCATTTTGTTCATGACTCGAGATGACTCCACTTTGTATGATCATTTAATGCATTCAAATTCTGCCTACAATGTATCAATGCCATATAGATTTGGATGATTATAATGCTTAGAAAGATCAAACCTGCATACAGATGGTACAACATTTTGTCCTATCATGTTCACTAGAAAGTAATACTACAGATCATATAGAAAAAATAAAGTGTTCTGAAAGTGTCTTGAATTCAATCTAATGTACAACATGGGTGAGTTGTGGTTTCATTTGTGCGCATTGTGGTTTGCTGTTTTTTGCTATTTTTTTTCTTTTATTTTGTTTGCATTAGAACTCAAAATCTAAGGTTTCTGCACAATATAAATTTTAATATTGAAATACATTGTTATGATTAAATTTTAAAAATGTAAAACTAAAAGGAAAAACCATAGAGCAGTAAAAGAAAAGATGAAACCTTGGTTTCTCGACGTAGTAAACCTAATAAATTCAAAGGTCACATATAGGTAGAAAATATTAATAGCTTTATATGTACATATGAAGAACCTAATTAACAACCATAAAAAGAAAAATAAAAGTTTGACGATCCAATAATTAGGCTACCATTCTAATGATCCTATCTTGTTTATTTTTCAAACTATTCCTCTTTGGAATATTTATACGAAAGGCAAGGTAAATGCGAATTGTTGATATAGAAGACTTTTTAGGTAAGAGGATGATTTGAACCATGAAAAAAAAAAAGGAAAAAATCTGTTACATCCAATTTTTTTTGTCCCCCTATGTCCCCATGCACAAAATGTGACTTGTATAGGGTTAAAACCATGGTTATTAGGATCCTGATCCGGATTGTAGGATCTTACGATCCTACATTCCTAAATCATCCAAGTGATCCTGATCGATTCTATTATGATCCTTAAAAAAAAAAAATACATGTTTTATGATTATAAAACACTAAAACTTAATAAAAAAATCCCTAATTATATATATATTAATTACTTAATTTAAGTTAAACTGTTAAAGAAAATAATAAGTGAATACGACTCTTCCTTCCCAAATTGTTCACATTGTTTTGTTTCTTTTATTGTAGAGTTCAAATGTTCAAGTTGAACAGAGCCAACCAATCCTTGTAACCTATCTATCATATTCAGTTGTTCTTCAATCAAGATTCAAGAGTATAATTTGTTACGATAAATCTAGATAATAGTCAAACCAATCCTAATTTGATTGGAATTATCATGCTCTGATGATATCAGATTGTAGGTGGAGTTTCAAGTTGAATAGAACCAACCATAATTTTGTTTTTTGTTGCAAAGTGAACTTATCCCATCTGAGAGTAAAATACCTTCATTTACAAGAACAAATGAAGAAGGAAAGAGTTTCACGAATTGTATTATTAACGGTAGTAATAAAGGATTGAAATATGAATCATCTAGTATGAATCCGCTATGTTTTATTATTGTGGTTTTGGAACTTTGAAAACATTGGAATTTGATACTTGGTAGCTAATTAATTTACTTTACGGGTAATTTGTTTTTAAAAAAAAAGTGTTTTCTTAGTTAATAGAAATGAAAAATATAAAAGTTGTACTATGTTAAATTTTATTCATTTTTTTGATGTCTTAGACGAAATAACTACCCTTTTTTTTTTCTCGTCTTCTAACATGACTTTTTAATCTTTTTGTTATACTATAGAAGGCTAAATAAAATTGTAACAAGGAATCTTTTGCCTTTTTCTCTTTTACTTACGACCAAACTGTATGAGGTTTGAATGATATCCCTATTAATGTGCAATGCAAGGATACCCTGAAGTATTAAGAAAGTAGAAACTTATAAAAGGAGAATGCCAGAGATACCTAAAAAACATCCTTGAGTTGCCTAGTGTTGAGGGAGTAAATCTGTTGATTGTAAATCTTCTGTTATCAACAGTGGTATGACCAATGTGTAACCATACCACATGTGTCACATGCTAACACATGGTGTGTATAAGGTTAAAAGTGTCAATAAAAGGTATTCAAATAATTAAAAAAAATAAGTACCTTAGAAAGAGACACCAAATTCGAAAACACAACATGTTATTCAGTGATGTGCATCACACATTGGTTACGGAAGATCATTTCCTGTTGCGAATAATAATAAGAAATGTAAGCTGGTACCAGTCAGTAAATCAGTGCAGCGTTATAATGAATTTTTCTTCATAAGGCACTTTTGATTGTGTGTGTGGTCAAAAAGTCTATTCTCATTTTTGGTTTTTTTTTTTCTTTCTTTCTTTGTTTTCAAGAGATTTGTCACGTGTTCAAATTAGGTTTCTTTGTTTCCCAATATGGCAATATCTACTACCAGAGCTGGGATTAGGTACAACACCTTAGAAAGTGCCTAAAGTTGGAATGACATTAGGGCTGACACATCAGTGCCAAAAAAGTAGTATACACTTTTTGGGGGATGTTTTTCACTTTTTGGCACTGATGTATCAGCCCTGATGTCATTCCAACTTTAGCCACTCTCTAAGTTGTTGTACCTAATCCTCAGGGCTACTACCAACACATAACACAATCGCCAATGCCCCTTACTGTGGGTGGTTGTGGCATAAATCTCTCAGTAGAGATGGTAGAAATTGAATTTCACCCGCAGCATTACGCTATTATGTGATATTGGCTCCTTCTTTCACCAGTTGTGTGGGTCCTGCTCTATAAAGTAGCTGTCTGTGGGATTGAGTGACCTTAAAAAGTGAGGATTTTGTCCGGATACTGGGTCCGCTGAGCGTCAGGGGGTGGATGCACCAAAAAGTGATAAGCGCCACCCCAAAAAATGTAAATCACTTTTCAGTGCTGATGTGTTTGCTCCCTAAAACCCAGTGGATTAAGGGAGGCAGACAGAATCCTTCCTCTTAACCTCTTATGAAGGATAGAAAGGTCATTCTATCATGGTGATGGGACTGTATGAACCAGACCATAGGTGCATTTTTAGAGTTTACCTAACGGGATAGAAAATGTTTTGGTGTAGCTGGTTCATGCAATGCACCTAGTCAAGGGCTGTCAATTTATATTTTTATTTTGAAGTCCCCCTCCCCTCCCTCCCTGCGGTAAGAGGAGTCTTGCTCGTCACGTGGATAACCCTAGAACAGGTGCGTTTCTTCAACTAAGTGGAACCGTGGAGGGCATTGTTTTGAAAACCAGACAGGACATTGACATGTAGGGAGAGCTTGTTCACCCCTCTTTGTCCTGCGAACCCAAAGCATTTTCTTAATAGCTTAACAATTCAACTACCCCATTTTTAGAGATCTAATCGATTCATATAAAAACCAATAAGGGACCAGATTTGTTCAAACCTTGTTCACCCCTTGCTGCATGTCACACAACCACAGCAGGAGCTGTGGGCACAGGAGATCATGTGGGTTAAATATTTAATATATTAACTAAAACAATCATGGTGTTTTTTCTTTCTATTTTTTCTTTTAGCTTAGGGCTGTAAACAAACCCAATATGAAGTGGATATAGACATATCTATATTCGTATCTATTTAGTTAATCAAATGTCAAATATGAATTTAAATATCTAATAAAGATTCATATTCAGATTTTTTTACTTAACTGAATATCGGATGCAAATCCAATTATATCAAATAACACTTTTTGTTACAAAATTAAGGTTTCGAGTAGTGACACATATTTTGGGGCTAAAATCATGGTTAGAGAGAGAAGTCAAGTGGGATGGGACTACTAACTAGTAATAACAATAAGAATAGCAAAGACTAGAACACCCTAGAAAAGATGAGAAAGATGTTGGAGAACTCTGTATCACTAATTCAAGAATGGAGGTGAAGATGATGCCAATGACGATAAAGATGCAAAAACAATAACCTAGTAACTTGAAAGATGAAAGATGATCGGTTGACTTCAACTAGAGAAAGGGAGCTGGCTATTGGAAAGGTTTAAGTTAAGGGTTTGTTATTAATATATAGATATATAATTCTATGTATCTAGTTTTATTCTCTTAATGTGTATAATCTTATCTATAATATATATTTATTTAAATGAATACAATATATATATATATATATATATATATATATATATATATATATATATATATTAATGAATATTAGTTAATTGAATCAGATATAGACGCATTAGCATTTGCCTTACGCTGATCAAATATGAACTGGATAAGGATGCTAAGGCAGATAGTTGACAGCCAAAATGCAGCTGGTCTTGTACTTACACGTACCAATGACTCCTAAAACAAGCATTCCTCTCATGGAAGCACACTTGAAGGGGATTTGGAGTTAATGTGTCAATGCAAATATTAGTTTGAGAATAGTGAAATGTGTATTAAGGGTTTTTAAGAGGGTTTCTACATTTCGGGTACTCAAGTTGAATGTTTTCTTTGTCTTCTTACATTGTTGACTTTCTTTCCTTCTTTTGGCAATGGTAACGAGGTGCTCCAATCTCCTTACACTTCTTAGTTAATGATTATATGAGATAGAAAAAGGGGCTTTTAAGGCTTTATTTTATTATCAGGAAATAAAAAATAAAGTGGATAGTTATTCTCACCTTTAGCAAAGGATGTGAGACCACTCAGGATCCTCTATTACCGTTAAAGTACCCTCAATGTACTGTATGTGTCTATAAAGTGATAAATTACTTGTTCAAATTTTATTATTATTAATATTTTTTAGTCCATTGGGTACCACTTACACTCTAGACACAGACACTGCGTTAAGGTTACTATAACGGCAATAGAGGATTAAAAATAATGAATTGATTAGACATTTAAAGTTAGATAATGTCAAAATTATTACTAATATTTTATTATTTAAAAAATTAAAGGTAATGTTTGAATAAATAATTGACGAACAGTAAACAAATAAGGTCTAGGTTTAAAAAATAAAGATAACAGTCATTTGAATAAGAAAAACAAGTTAGAGAAAAGTACTTCTAGTTTCACATGTGAGACTTTAAAGTCATACTTAATCTTGGACATACAGCGTTTAGAGCATCATTCATATGTTGTCTACATGGACAACCCTAGCAAATTTCTTTCTTATCTCTCCTAAATTTTCTTTATCACATTCTCCCACCTAGATTTCTTTTTTGTAGTTGGTTTCTAGTTGGATAATCAAATTACATATGTCCCCTCCAATTCTTTTCCCCATCTCTTAAATTTTTTTTCCCCTCAATGTCTTCGTCTCCCACACCTCTATCTTCTTTTTGTCTTTTTTTGTTTGTCATTCCATTATCTCTCTCCATGTTACCCTTTTACACAAGATTACATTTTTCTTAACAGTCGTTTTTCTTGAGTTTGGTTGAAACATAATCAGTACCCATGAGCATGGGATCATCTGCTAGTAGATATTATACAGCAATAAAAATCCACATTTCCAACAAATCTTAGCTAATTGGAAGATATGATATAAATGTCCTCAAAAAAAAAAGACACAAATCTAGGCTTAATTTTCTTCCTATTCATTTTGTTAATTTTGATGTATAAATAATTGGGTCTTATATAGTTGTGACAGAAAACTCGATTAAACCTGTGTGAAAGCCAAGTGAAGAGGTTGAATCCAACGTGCTATTTTAACTAAATTTGAGAGAACAATCATTAGAGTTAAGAATACGAGGAAGTCTCATTTTTTGTTTTAGTTATGAACCCTAGCATTGTTAAAGATCGTTTTACCTTCTTAAAAGAAGAAATGAGATGCAATAAAATCAACAAGCAATACGAAAAAAGAAATTAATTTCGCACAATATAAGATTTATGTGAAAAACCCTAATTTGGGAAAAAAACCACAGAACCACATAAAAAACCTTCACTATTTAGAAAAAAAAAACTCATCCAAAAAAGATTTACAAATTTCAGAAACTTCCTCACCACACGCAACCCTAAAACAAAAACATTTAAATATCCCTGAAACCCTAATACATATGCAGATATGATTTGGATCAGATTCAATTTATAAAAACAAGTGAAATTTTCGTATTTGGGTTTTTTTCGAGTTATAACTGGATTAGATTTCGGGTTGAATACTTAATGCTAACCCAACAAATCAAACTTCACACACTATAAACAAACCCCACAATTGGAGAAAATAGAGGGTGGTGTTTCTTTTTCTCTTTAACAGAATATTGTTATGAAGAAAAAACTAATGACAACTCTAATTAAGAAAATTTTCTTTTTAAAAAAACTTCTAGGGTAAGTACTCATCGCTACGAGAATGAAATTTCCATAATTACGACAAACTCCTCTGATATTTCCCTCTGCTAGTAATCCTACTTAATGCAAGATTATAGCCTCTCGCTTTTAATCTCATCTCTACTATCAACTGAAATCTGCCTTAGTCTTCCTTGGTTGATAGGGATTTTAACTTCAAGTTGTTTAATTCATCGTCATTAGAAGTTCCTCAAGGTTTGTTCAAAAAGAGTTTTGTTTTGTTTCAAAATTTCAATCCACTGAAGCATTCATTAAACGAGAGTTTTGACTGGTCAAGTAGGGAACCTGCCAACGCCCGGTACTAGGGTGGCTGCGGCATCTATCTTCAATGTGGAAGACTGAGGGTCGAATTCCTTTTCCATGCAGTGCAATGTTGATTTGTCTGGTTCTCTCTGGCTTTGTCCGGGTCCTGTCTTCAACGTGATGAAGGGCCAAGTGACCAGATAAATAAAAATAAAAATAAAAATAAAGAAAGAAAGAAGAAAAGTAGGGAACCGTGCACCAGGTATATCTGTTCAGTCCTTGAACTAGTTGGACCATGCATAGTTTGATAATAAGACGGGATATTAACTCGAGAGGAGGGCTTCATTACGCCAATTTATCCTGCGTACTAAAATAATCAAATAGTTCAAGCAGTCCTATTATTATCGGCTTCTTATGATAATCTCATGGTTCAACCTGGTTCGTTTTCAATAAAGCAGATTTCCTGGAGCGAAAACCCATGCAGCGCCCCTGAAGAGTAAGTCGATGAGTGACATGTAATGGAAAAAAAAGTCAAAAACACTTTTTTTTTGTACGCGGGTAGTGAATTTTTTTACTTTTTATGTCGCGTGTCACCCGTAGAATGACGCTTCAGGGGTGCTGCTTGGGTTTTCGCTCCAGGAAATTTGTTTTAGGTTTTCAAAAGCAAGGGATCTGGTGATTTATTCTCATCTAAGAAAGAGGAATGCTACATGTCCAATAGTACCTGATCGAAAAGAGGGTATTTTGATAATTACACATAATTTGCTAAACAAAACCAACCTTGGTAATTTTTTTTTTTTTTGTCGTGTAGCTACATAACAACCGAGACCCATCCCTGTTGTGGCGTGTGGAACTAGAATTCCTATTCCAGCGAATCACTCCACAAATATTTTTGGTAGCAGTTCAGCAGTCAATGTGTTCATACCAACTGCAGTTCAAAGATGGGTTTTTAAGATGGTTTCTCTTTTGTGGGTACTCTCATTGATGGTAGTGGAACAGGCTGGTAAGACCCATTTTAGTCTTTTCACTTAGGTGGAAGCTGGGAGGTGGGGTGGGCCACTCAAATCACTTACCCTTCCCCACATCATGATCTAGAATGTGCACAAAACACACACTCTAAAGAGACGCGCCAAGTGCTAAAATCTTATATGTCCATGAAATTTTCTGTCCATTTGACTGGTCTTATCATCTCTCTCTCTCTCCTTATATAAACTCAGACACACCTTCCTCTTCTGCTACTTCTCACCCTATCGATCTCTCACTTCTCTCATTTTCTTGACTACTTCAAATTTAAGTTTGAGCTCTCAAATGGCAGCCTTTTCATATCAACGCCCTCCTTTCCTACTCGACTCAGTCATTCTTCCAAACACTCCCATTCAGATTCCTGGCTTTTTACAGAAAGGAGACATCAATACCACTTGTTTTTCTCATTACCCATCAGAACCTATTCACCAGGTTCCAATTGAGGCTGGAGTTCCCAAGGAAAGTTATGTGGACAACAGTAGACACGTCAGTGATGAACCTTCTTCAATGGTCCTGAAGTGGAACCAAGATTTTTCATCCGTGGGGATTGAGCCAAAAAGTGGTGATCAAGTCACCCAGGAGAAGACCCAAATGGATAAAAAGAGGAGGAGCAGAAACGCGCCTTGCTTGATTTCTGCTCTATCCAAGGTAGAACTAACATAAATTTAGCTTCAATCATTGCTAATTCAGGTTTTAATCTTTATTGTAGTGCTTGATTTGAAGTTTGGTTGTCTTTTTGTGGTTCACTTAATTAGGATGCAAGCCAAGGTGAAGTCAAGAAACAAAAGAAATGCAACAGTATCTTGAAAGATACAGAAAAGAAGCAGCTCAAAGCTGATAAGAAGAAAGAGAAGAAAGTCACGGAAGGGGTCCCAACAGACTACATTCACGTAAGAGCAAGGAGAGGCCAAGCAACAGATAGCCACAGCCTTGCAGAAAGGGTAAGTGACAAGAAATTCTTAAAATATTCGTATCCCATCAAATTTCCAGAATGACTTTGAAAAAGGATCCCAAGTTTCTATCATACCCACCAGGAAAGAGACCCAAAATTTATTACACCTTCCTACCTCATATCCATTAATTAGTTTTTTACTTCAATGGCCTTTCAGGTAAGAAGAGAGAAAATCAGTGTGAGGATGAAGCTGTTGCAAGATCTTGTTCCTGGTTGTGATAAGGTGAAATTCTTCTTGATTTTTGTTGAAATATTTTAAGTATATTACGGTTAATTGCTTTATTTAAGATGGTATCAGAGCAGGTTTTAGGTCACGAGTTCAAATCTCCATGTGGACACAATTATTCTCCCGGGCTCTTTTTGCATATGTATGCACATTCTATGGACTCGCACCTAGCTCGCCTGCATTCATTGTCCAGGGGTGTCCCTACTGAAAGGGAGTGTTGAAATATATTAAGAACATTAGCTGTAACCTCTCCTACAACCTTAGAGTTTAGGAGAGACGGTTAATTGCTTTATTTAGGAGTCTTTCTATATTTTCCGTTTTTTACTCTCAAATATATATATACCTTTTCTTCTCCCTTAACAGAATTATCTTCTGACAGTTTCGTGTGGTCTGATTGCTAATAGGTAACAAGCAAGGCCCATATGTTGGATGAAATAATCAACTATGTCCAGTCACTACAGAATCAAGTTGAGGTAATAATTCTATAAAAACTACAAAGATTATATGTATAGCTTCTTTTGACTAGTTTATCTGTGTCAAATTAAATTTTAATGAACAGTGAGTGTTTCTCTATCTGCCTTTGCAGTTCCTCTCTATGAAGCTAGCTTCCGTGCATCCCATGTTCCATGAATATGGAGTGGACTTAGATGCCTTCATGGTAAATCAGAGACAGAGACCCATCTAGTTTTCATCCATCCTTCATTCCATGCAATAATTTTTTTTTTCTTTCTTTGCCTTCAATTTTTTTCCTGCTTCCAATTTCAGAAACTGAGAAGCTGGGCTTCACCATCTCTCTCTCTGCAAGTATCAATCCCTACCCAACCCACAGTTTCTGTTGATGATCCAACTACCCTCACCACAAAAAGTAACTACCCTATTATGGATAGTTCTGTTGTTAGGTTGGTTCAACAAGGGCAGAGACCCAATGCCTTCTGTCAGGTATAAGGAAAATACCCATTAAACTCCTACAGCTTTACTGAAATTTCTCAAATTTAAAATAAAAAATAAGAATTGAAAAGAACTCATATGCTGACTTTGACAAAATTTCACTTTCAGAATAATGAAAATCCATTATGGGGTGCGGAGGACCAGATACAAAGGTTTATCAATCAATCCGGGTACAACAACTTCAGTTCTTTCCAGTAAAATAACAAAAAAAGAGGCTGTCCTACAAACATCTGGTAAGCCCTTGAATCTCTGTCTTGTTTATAGAACCAATCATATACATACAACAACAACAAACAGCCTTATCCCAACTATTTCAGGTCGTTCTGTTTAGGGTAATATCTGCGGTTAAATTACAAGCTGCCATGTCCCTCCTTAACCTCCACCCACCCAGGCCAATTTTGGCCTTCCTCTAGAACCAGTCATGTACATATAAATTTTTATTTTCTCATCCTTGTTTCTTTCTGTTCTGGATTTGCCTTTACAGTTTGTAAGGAGATTTATCAGCAGCAATAAGAAGGAAACACACCTGAAACACAAAGCTTCTTTCCTCAGTATTAAGTTCCATGGAGTGCTCTTCATCACTTAAAGGCTCTGATTCAAGTGCACTAGATCAAAGGGGTCTTTGAATTTGAGAAGAGATAGTGGAAAAAGAAAGAAAGGGAAGGAAATTAGAGGCACAGATAACCGACCAAATAGAACCAGATCTTTCGTAGATTCGTTGTTTCTGTCTTTTGACTCCCAAGTCTCCATCACAAGTTCAAATTCCAATAACCATGTTCTTAGTAGTAATGATAGTATTATTATTAATAATTAGGCCATCTAAAATGATTTCATTTTGGTTATTTTTATTATTTGACTTCCCTGGCAACTTCTATAGAAGGGTAGACGGTTGTTGTTCCTGTTGTACACTGAAGAGACACATGATTTGTCTTGTTGTGACTGCTACGAGTTTTGTTGAATCCTTGGGTGTGTTGTTTCATGGTTGAGGTCTGTTGTGCGTAAACCCTATATTTGGAGTATCTATGCAACAAAATAATGGAAAAAAGAAAATAGTGAAATGACTATAATACAAAGCATACAAATAATTTATGTGATTTGGCTTGAAGCCTGCGGCTTGGTCATTCATCCTTAGGGATTTGATAGGATAATTTAAAGTTAACCTAAAATAAGAATGACACTAGGGGCCAACACATCAGCACCGAAAAAGTGATATACACTTGGATGTTTTTCACTTTTTGGCACTGATGTGAATCCCTAATGTCATTCTTACTTTAGGCTAACTTTAAGTTGTCCTACCAAATCCATAGCGTGCGGGTGAAAATGGATGAATGGAGTTGGACCCTGGAATGGGTCACAAGCCCTTATTCACCGTTAGCCTATAAAAAGGTTAATCGGATTTTTCTTTGGTTCGCACACCTAAGGTTGCATCTCAAGTTGAATTAGAAACACATTTCCAACAAGGTTGCTGAGTGTAAGTCTCTGCTCATCATTATAACGGTTTGAACAGAGCGAACATCTATAGAGATGATATATAAATGAACTTTTCTCTAATATATGTCACCAATCATTTAATCCGTGTTCTTACACTACAGGTTGACACATGATGGTTTTTTACATTTGGTGGCTCTTTTAATTAGAGAGAAAATGTTCATTTGAACTTTTTTATGGTTTTAACCCTATAAACCACATTTTATGGGTACCTGATTGTTTTCATTTGAAAACTGTTTTTACAGTTTTAACCCTATACACCTCACTTTTTGTGCCTGGGGACATGGGGGAACATAAAAATTGGGTGTAGCAAATCCTTTCCTTTAAGGGAACTGAGTTTAGACTCACATGCATCCTCCAAAACATGATTATTTTGTAACTGAAAGCCTTGGGAAAATAATTAACAATGCTGTTATATTTGATAACCCTCCATGTAAGGGTGTCAATTGGGTCGGGTTGGCCTGAAGCCTGACATGTCCGGTCTGAAAAATAATTGGGTTGTGTCAGGGTAATTTCAGCTTGGGTTTAGTTTGGACCCAAATTTTAGGCCCGAAGTTTTATTTGGGCTGAATTTGGGCAGACTCACTTTCAGCCCGAAAACAGCCCAGTTTGGCCTCAAGTAGTAATCAAATATAGTCTGATCCAACCCAAAATAGATATAAAATATGGTTTGACTTGGCCTGGCCCAAAATTGATATAACTTAACCCAATAGATATAAGACAGTTTTGAGCTCATTAAAAGCCCAAATTTAGCTAATTACGCATATTTTCAAAGTATTAAAAATAATAAGAACCATTATCAACCTAAATTTTAAAATGAATTTTAATAATCAGTTCTTTTTTTAAAAGAAGCTTTTAAGTTCAGGCTGGCCCGAACTCAGCCCTAAGCCCATGATTTTAGAACGGGCTGACTATCTCAGGCCAAGTTCGGACTCGGGCTGCGTTTGGACCGATATAACTAAGTTTTGTCATACCTCAGCCCAGCTCAATTGACAGTCCTACCTCCATGATTATTCTCACCTTGAGAAGTTATAAATTTCGGATCACCTTATAACAGTCCAATCAAGATGGAGCACGTTAACATACTCAGATCATTTTTACCAATGCAAGAGTTACATGAGGGTACTTTGGTTATTGTACAATACAGACTGGGGGATAACCCTATGCTCACACAGGTAGCTGACCCGTAGAGGAGGGAAACCTGGAAATGTCCTTAACCTGTGGAAAAGTGAATTGTGAAGATAGAGTAATATAAAAAATATAAATGAGAGAGAGGGAGAGAGAGTGGTAGAAGAGAAGTAGATAGGATGAGAGAACGTAAAATTTAAAGGAAGAGAGAGTTGAGAAAAATTAGGAAGAAGTTGAGATAGATTTCAACAATTGATAGAGAAGAAAAGAAAGAGGAAACGCAGAGATGGGATAAGTCAGGATCTGCAGAAATTTCTTTTTCAGCAAAAATGCTGAAAAACCAATCCTAACATGACATGTAATACCTAATATACAAGAGCACAGAAAGATGTTAATTATCAGCTTAGTGGATAGTTGAGATAATAAAGAATGTTTATCAAGGTATTATGTATCACTTTGAGTTTTTTTTTTTTTTTTCTTTAGCCAGATAAACCAATTTCAACATATTGAAATCTGGGTGGGATTGTACACATGGCATTCTCTTAAAAAATATTACAATCCAAACCAAAAACATAAAGGAGTGCTGCATAAACATACCCTTGTCCAGTTGTACAAAGTTAAATCATGAACCAAAATCAATACTAAAGCTTGAAGATTTATGCCCCAAATTGATACAGAATCACACCCTCTCGCATCTCTGCTGTGTTTGACACTTGTCCTGGTGAACAATAAAAGGACAACAATATGAATGTCCGCTGGTCCTCTTATGCATTCGAGATCCTCTCCTGCCTGCAAATTTATCTTGGGTGCAGTAGGCAGACATGCACTCCCATAAAAGTGAAAATCATATTTTAGAGGCTTTGTGAGGGTATGTGTCCGTCTCCTGCACCCTGCCGGTAGGATAAGATCATCTGGGCCTCTTACATGGGGGTGGATTGTATCCACTCCTCTTATCTAGTGCTCCTCTCCACACCCTGTCAGGGGGCGGGCACATCAGCGCCGATAAGTGATTTTCACTTTTTTGGGGGGGCACATATCACTTGTCGGCACTGATGTGCCCACCTCCTGACAGGGTGCAGAGA
>JAOXJP010129003.1:0-13648 GCA_025762735.1 Platanus orientalis | reverse complement strand
CATGTATGAACACTCCCAAAATACTCATAAAACTAAGCATCAAGTGAAGGAAACTTGTCAAACTTCATAGATAAACAAACCAAGTGATGGGAAACTGAGATTTCGTCCAAAATGAAGAGTACCAATGAATATAAGTACAAGAATCCAAGGAAGTAGCACACCATGTATGAAAACTCACTCAAAATCTCATAAATGTAAGGTTTAAGTAGGGTGAACTCACCAAAACCTTATAGATTTAGAGAACAAATCATAGCAAACTGATATCTCATGCAAAATGATGAACATAAATGAATAGAAGGACAAAATTACAAAGGAGTAGCACATCATGTGATGTGTATGAAAACGCACTACAAATCTCATCAATCTAGTAATCAATGGATGAAATCTTCCAAAACTTTAAAGACTTAATAATCAAGTGATGTAGAACCAAAATGCTAATCAAAACAAGGAATAACCATGAAGAAATCAGTAGAAGAACAAGGGAGTAGAACACCAAGTATGTAAACTTACTCAAAATTCTCATGAGTCTAAGTATCAAGTGGTGTAGAAATTTACCAACTTCATAGATTTAACAATCAAATGGAAGAGAAACCACATTACTAATCAAAATGAAGATTATCCATGAAGAAACCAATAAGAGATCAAAGGAGTAGCACACTAAGTATGTAAACTCACAAAAACTTAGCTTCTTCCTTCTTTAAGCTTCAAAACCTTCTAAAACTTCTTTTTCTTTCCCTGTAGCTTCTGTAAAATGATTAGGTTTAGTATAAATCAGATAACGAAATGAAATCTAAGAAGAAAACAAGCTATCTCAGCAAATTTTCAGGGTTGGGAGTGAAATTTACCCAATTGGGAAAGAACTCCCATACTTAGCTCAAGATCTTTTTTTAATCTCTCTAGCTCTTTCCTTCTTTGTTCTAATAAATCAAAATGACCTAATTGAGGTTTTAGTAGGGTTATAACTTTCTTATGACGAGATCCCATATGTTTGAGGGACCAATGAGCAAGTGTCACATTAAAATGAGTCTATTTTGAGCATTTTGCTCATTTTTTTCTCAAATTTCTAAATATGGGGCGCCTCTCACGAATGTGGGGCACCTGGGACCCCCCCTCTGGGGTGCCCCTGAAGGGTGGTGGGTGCCCCAAGTTGTATGTACGGGTCGCCCGAGTGGTGTCTGGGGCGCCAAGCCTGTAGAACCCGAAATTGTGTCATTTTTTTTTCCAGAAAAAATCAATCGTGAGAAAATGACCATAACTCTCTTTACAAAACTCCAATTTGGATGCTGTTTGTTGCGTTGGAAAGAAGACTCAAAGATATTTCCAAAAAGGTATGGGTTAAACTCTAAGTCATTTGGGATTGGTATCAATGGTCCTGGGAAGTTACCCCAATTATGAGATCAGGATAGTTTTTGAACTTGAGTAGTTTGTGATCCAACTTGGGTTCTATACTCCTAAGTTGGTCCAAAGGGGTTCCTAGACCACTATAAGGTCTTTATAAATATGAAACAGATAATTTTACCCTTATATAATAAAATTACGATTTTACCCCTTAAGTGCAAATGTGGGGTGTTAAAATGGATGATTTTATGTACTTCCTCTTTGGATTCCTTTGATCCTTGTGTTTTAGTTATGAAAACTCTTTGAAATATCTAAAAACTATGTGAACCATTGAATCTAAGATTATTGTAAGTAAATCTTGTGCACTATGGATGATTTGATGCTCATTCCTCTTTGACTCTTTGGAGTTTGTATTAGAAACCCTTTGAAACCTCTAAAATGTTTGGAAATCTTGATCAAAATCTTTGAATCTTAGAACATGTGTTTCTCTAGTAAGTAAACCTATCCTACTATGGATGATTTGAAGCAAGTTCCTATTTGATATTTGAAATTGGTGATTGAATCCTTTGGGATCTCTAGAAAATCATTAGCTAAACCTTTGAATATGATTTGATTCTTGATTTAAGTTTTTTATAACTAAATCTAACTTCCTATAGTTAGCTTGATGTGACTTCCTCTTTGGATTCCTTTGATTCTTGTGTCTTGGTTATGAAAACTCATTGAAATATGTACAAACTATGTGAAATTATTGACTTTAAGCTTCTAGGAAGTAAATCTTGCATATTTTGGATAATGTGATGTATCCTCTCGTTGAAACTGAAACCCTTATGGTTATATCATTGAACCCCTTTGAAGTTATGTGAAAACCTATGCTCTAAGACATTGAACATTGTGAATCCCAGCTATCTTAGTGAGCTCATATGCTCCATATGTTTAGAATAACTCATTTTCCTTTGAAAACCTTTGGAAATTTTGTGTAATTAGGCTTAAGACCATCGAATTTCGTTTGATACTTGGTTCTACACTTATTTTGTGAAAGGTTATTGATCTTAGACATTGTGTGGACTGATTCCCCTAAGAAACCCTTTGGAGTATGTGAAATCTGAATCTTCCCTATGTGAATCTTTGAAAATCTGTGTGAAGTGGTGAATCCTTCAAGATCTACACCATTTGTGATCAATTTGAAAGGCCATCTTATCTTGCCCTTTTGTTTGGAACATTAGCGTGATATTGGTTATACTTTATGATTTGATTTATCGGAATACCATGTAAATTTCTAATTTTCAATGGAAACATATTGGACTCGTTGATTCAATCGAATTCTACACTTCCTATGTGATTACATGAGATATGTGAAACCTTCGAATCTTAGTTCACTTTCGAATCAGCGTCTCTTTACGAAATCTTAGTGAATCATTATGACTCCAAGTTTATGATAGCGAATTAGGTGCTACAATTGGATCCAAGTGAACCATATCTCTTTGAAATGGTAGTGTCATGCCTATTTTGTTTTATACATCATAGACTATTCCAATTATTGAACCTATGTGAACTTTTGGACTTATCAATACGAACCCTTTTGGGACTTCGAACCTTTGATTGCTTTGAGCCCCAACATTGGGCTAAGTGTGACCATTGATTACATTAAGCCCTACTCGTAGGGATATATGCGAGCACTCAAAGATATGTGGACCCCACTCGTAGGGTTGTATACAAGCACTCAGAGATATGTGAGCTCCACTCGTAGGGTGGTATGCAAGCACTTGGAGAGATGTGAGTCCTACTAGTAAGGCGGTATGCAAGCACTCATAGATATGTGAGCTCTAGTCATAGGGCGGTATGCGAGCACTCAGAGACATTGAGCTCCACTCGTAGGGTGGTATGCGAGCATTCTAGGATACGTGTAGACATACAAATACTTTGAACATTGAACCTTTAGACTTTATACATAGAACTTAGACTCCTTCGAATATTGAACCTTGTGAATTCCGAACTCTTTGAATATCAAACTATGAACACTTCGAAATCATAGAACATTATATCTCTCAAGACTAACATATATTGTTAAATTTGTGAGCTTTGACCTTTGCATTAAATTATTATCCGAACTTCGATCTTTGTATTAAACATTGGCTTTTGTCTGACATGTGACTATTGACACGTTTAGTACTAGTATGATTTTGATTATTACTTGGATATTTATTTAGTTTCGTATTGACCTTTGGATATGCTAGTATTCAAATGTGTTCTTTACTTCAAATTATTTATAGTCTGCTAGATTTCTTACAGGTTGGGACTAACCCATCCATTTTTTTCAGACTACTCATTGATGTACGTCCCTCCTCCGAGAGACTCAATTCAACATGCTCTACTTTTCTGTTTCTATGTTATTTGTTCTGGGCATGTTATTGGACCCTCTGTACTAGGCCATATTTTGGATTATTAGACATTGACTTCCCTCTTGTTTATTTAGGGTAAGAGGGCACCCCAGTGATGTAGTTATTTGACATCTTTACTATATTGACTACCATAGAGATTGTAGTGTTATTTTCATTTTGAGATATTGAGGTGATACTAATCTGACATTGTGGTTTGAATTACCCTTCCGTAAACTATCGTTCCGAATGTGTGGTTATTGGAGATTGACTATGCTTCTGTAATCTTTCGAAATTTAACCATTGAACTAAATGAACATAAGGAAAATTAATGTGAACATGTAAACTATTGGATCTTACTTGTGGGCCCATGATTTGGGTCAATATTAAGGGGATTATTGGACTTATGAACAGTAAGGAATCTGAATCCGAAATGATACGGATCCATATCCGAATCTGGGTTCGGGAGCGTTACACTTTACCTATTTGAAAGTGAACTTTTGGGACCAACCCGAGGAGGGGGTAGAGTTATTGATGAACCCTCAAGATGGGTGGAAGGTGGGACACTTATTGTAGCTGCTGGTGGAGTAGACTTGTTTGTCATTGCTTCATTGAGTTGTGCCTTCTTTATTTGTTGTCGAGTCTCTAGATGAGCTATTGTGGCTTATCTAAGCTGTTCAAAAGAGTTTTTTTTTTTCTTAAGAGATTTATTCTTTTTATTTGTTTATTTTTAATAGCGAGAAATTGATTAACAAGTGCATTTGTCATATGAGTGAATTCATGTCTATTTGCTAGGACACAAGTTGAAAATAAACAAAACTTTATACTATATATATATATATCATAAGTAGTTACAAAGTGGGTTCTTGACCTGTTACAAAAAGAAATATTAAAAGAAGATAGACTAGAGTCTAGGTACTCTAGGTGGTGGAGGCGAAGATGGCATTGGCTTGTAACCCAAGGGAAAAATCTGATCTCGCAAGTCTTGAATCCATGTCAACTGCCATTGGGCATGTATGTAGGCCATGCTATTGCTGTGTCGAATCTCACTTCCTAGATCAACATGGAAAGTTCTAGTATCATTAAGCTCACCCCTCAAGGCATGGATAAGCTCAGACTAAGTCTTGCTCCTCTACTGGAAGCAATCTTAGGAGATCTCGGTTTTAGCATTGAGACGTGACTCAGCTTCTAAGTTAGCCTAGGTTTGCGAATGCTGGGCTCACTCATCGACTAAGTCTTATAAAGCTTGTTTGTATTCTAGTTGAGGATAAGAGGGTCCAAAATATGATGCAGAAGATGACTTTGTACAAACCCTCTTGTTAGAGGTAGTAGAGGCAGTGGGTGTTATTGGTTCTGTACGAAGAGCATGATGGATCCATTGCTCATACTAAGATGACATCTCTGGAACCTTAGTAGATACTAAGGGTGCATGCCAAGTAATCCAGATGTGTAAACCAGCCTAAAATGCAATCAAACAAGACCAAATGTAATTGGATGTCTAATAGTTCAACTCATGAATGTATTCATAAACTGTAGGAAAGTTGAAGAAATCCTACTTGGGGGTGAATTGACAAAGGACTTGTACACTCCTTTGTACGTCATCCTGCAAAAAAGATGTGAATAATGTGCCTTCTACCACTTGACCCACCAAGTTATATGCTTAGGAAGCACATTGGATAATAGACCATGATAATCAGCCACTACAGCCTTGACTAGAAGAGGTCGGGAGTTGACGTGAGTTTGCATAAGGCCCAAGTGGCAAGAAAGATATATGGGAAATGATGACAATATAGTCACATGCTCACAAAGCCAAGCCGATAGAAAAATTGGGCAGCCATATAATCGACCCTGTCTATGTTTGGAACAATGGGAGAGACTAGTGATGATCTCTATGATAATCATAGGTGCCAATGTCTTCTTCTATAAGTGTTGCCCTAGAACATCACAAAGAACACCAGTGATGCGATAATGGTTGTGGGATTATAGAAGTTGTCATAGGATAATTATAGTGAATGCTTTGAACTTGGTTGGGTCTGTGAAATCCCTAACCTTCTTCCAACCTCTTTCTAGAAGGAGATCAAAAGGACAATGCAAGTACTCTCCTGAAGCTTCTTTGGGAAAGGAAGCTTTAGAGATACTAAATGTAGAATGAAAGTCTTTGAAATAGCTAGGCTTGTGGACTAGGAATACCACACTCATGTCGTGTCAATGCTTCCAATCCAGGAATGACTCCAACTCTTCGATAGTTGGCGAAAGATCATGTTCTCTGAAGCGAAAAACCATGGATGACGGATCCCAAAATGAAGTGTCTGCCTTTAATAGTGGCCTTTCCTAGTTGATTTGGGCTGGTGTCAATGTGGCTCTAAACCGGCTTTGGTCTACCCAAATTTCCTGTTCCTACTAAACAAAGGTAAAATATGGTTAAATATGTGATTGTCCAGCAAAAAATCAATTTGGACAAAAATTTAGGCGTCAGGCCAATTAAAATTCAGGCGTTAGGGGCACATTCAGGTGTTGAGAGCAGTTAAAAATTTTAAAAGGCCTGCGAGCCATTTTCTATCATTTTCATTCATTTCATGCAATTGAATAGTTACAATATTGGGAGACTTTTGGAGATCAACCCCTAAATTCCAACTCAAACCTTTTTCTAAATTCATCAAACAAGGATGACTCAAAGTAGATCCTCTCAACATTTCCCTCTTCTCTCTTCACAAGAAAACACACTGTAGAGAAAATCAGTCCCAGACAGTGTGAGTTTGTTTTCTTTTGATCATTTCAATGTTTCTTTCAAAGTATATATGCATTTCATCAAGTTCTAAATGAGTTCTTTAGAGTTTGAAGAGGTTTTTGTAAATTTTTTATTGTTTAAAACTCCTAGTGTTTCTTGTAAACAAAGACTGTGGAATTCCAATTTTTTTGATAAATTATTCATGTATTTTTTATGCATTCATGTTTTAAAATAGTTTAGAAATGTTCTTAAATGATTTTGACAAATTTTACAAATAAAATTTGGGATTTAGTCTCTTGGACACCTGAAAAATTGATTACCCTAAATTACAGGCATTGGGAAGGATTTCAAGCATCAGATGAAATTTCGGGCATTTGATCCAAATTCAGGCATCACCCTGAAATTCAAGGGTTGGATGAAAATTCAGGCGTCATGCCTAAGAGAAAATTTTACTTCTTTTTATTTATTTATTTTGTTTAGTTAATATGTTTGTTACTTATTATGCATGCAGGCTCGAGATGTCAAGACTCATGGGTCTTGGATGGGGGTCCAAAGAATGTGGAAGCGTCTATGCCCGAAAGCCCAGGACAGGGTGAAAGGGTTGGGATTTGGGCCGTTTATCAGTCTGCCCCTGTTGAAGGCAGACAAAGGGCTGCTGATGGCCTTGGGGGAGAGGTGGTCACCCGTGACAAACACCTTCCACTTGCCAATGGTGGGGATAGGATTGCCCCCAATAGATTTGTATATGATGATAGGGCTATCCATGGATGGTGTACCTCCTCCCATAGTCGATGAAGCAACACCTGAGCAAGTACGGGAGTGTTTGGGGCCACAACCCATTAAGTTCTACAAGGGAACAAAGGGGGTCCTCCTGTCTTAGTTTAAGGAGAACTATGTATTGGCGATAGACGATAGCACGGAGGTCAAGATTGATTACACAATGTTGGCCTTCTTGATTTTCATGCTGACTCAATCTATTTTCAGCGGAAAGAGTGACTAGTTATACTTCTACTCGCTATCGGCCCTTAAGGACTTGAGTAGGGTGAGGTTCTATTGCTGGGGGAGGTCCACCCTAGGGTGGATGTATGCGAGCATGGAAAAGATCGCCAATGGGAATGGTCCACATGCATTTCTTAGCCTTCACTTCTTATGGTAGGTAAATCAATTTTAAATTTACTTGCATTTAAATTTGTTTGATTATTTTATTAACACTTATTGTTATTTTTTGAATGATGTAGGTTTGGTGTTATGAGAGACTCACCTTTGGCCCCCAAGAAGAAGGGTTTAGAGGAATTCCTGTTCCCTTATGTGGATAGATGGTTTAACCACACATACCATAAGAAGAGGAAACCCATCTCTGTCTTCAAACATGAATTAGATTCCTTGACTACCTCAGCTTGGTAGAATTAGAAATTTTTTATTTGACTTCCTTTATTTGTTCTAAATTTATTAGACTGACTTAAAATGTGATCATGTGCAGGTTAACTGGCGCCCTTGGACTCTTTGGGCCCTTGAAGGGAAAGCAACTGCTGGCTAGGAGTTAGCCTAGGCCTAGTCTCGGCATAGGGTGGTATTGATTGCACCTAACAAGATCGAGTGGTACCTCAGGGAGAGGTGATGGAGGTAGGTGGGGGTAGGAGTTGAGGATTTTGTGGTCCCAAGTCCACCACCTTGGGTTATAGATATAGAGGGTCTTGTTGGCCGAGGAGAGGTCAGGGAAGATGCTGCAAGGTTTCTGGTCTTGGACAAAGACTATGACGAGTGGTGAGCCACTCAATCCTATGGGCCCTTAGCTAAACCTATTGAGCTCGAGGTATGTAAAAAAAAAATATTTTGACTTTCATTATGAAATTCATTTGAATCTTGGACTTGTGGGGTCATTCCTTGCATGTTAAGTGGCACTTGAGGAAGGGGGCAGCCCGCAAGCGAGCCCAAACAAATTGTTGAGCCCATGATAAGGGCTAGAAGGGGAAGGAAGAGGAAGGCCCCTAGTGAAGTAGTGTTAGTGACTAACCACCCCTAGGGGGTTCAGGTTGAGATGCCCTTGCTCGAGACTGAGGTGCCTAAGAGTTGGCTTCCTCCCAAAACCATGACTCTAAGTAATTTTTATTTTGCTTACGGTTATTTTAAAAGAAAATTTTAAATATGTTTTAATGAATTCATTCTTTTTATAGGTTTCCTGGGAAGTGTTCGTGGATACCCTCCTGAGGTTGGCATGATGCTTCGATTTAGTGAGATAGGTCCATCAAGACTACAAGACAGTTTTGCCATGTTGTGGACATCGGGGGTGAACCTAACCCCACACTGCTCTGCATCTAGGCACGGGGCACGGGGCTTGGGCGAAAGTGACTAACCTTGGGATTAGGCTTTCTTGTGAGTCGCCACTAACTCAGGTTTACCAATGGAGTTGGACATCGGCTTCCCTTCTAAAAGAAAGGAAGACTAGACCCAGAGGTTTAGGGGTTAACTCCTAATATTAGTTTGGTTTCCAAAGAGAAGGGTAAATCATTTTGTTGCAATTGATGAAGGTGTTAGACACCCTAATTACCCACCTTTTTAGGGTGACTTCTCATGAGCATATGTGTCTTTAATTGCCACAAATGTACGTGTCACAAAAGAGGAAAGATGAGTTTTATTTGTGTTTTTCACACGCTTGATGCTTGAATTTTACTCTAACACTTGAATTTTAATCAGACACTTGAATTTAATTCAAGGTAAAATTCAGGCATTGGCTACTAGAAAAAAAATCCAACATTATACCCTTTTGTAGTTTGAACATCTTTTGGGGGTCCCACTATTTTGTGGTTTTATAGAGTAGGGGACCCCTCTATGGTTATTCCACTTTAATCCCAAGGTCTGAAACCTTGTGTAAAAGAATAGAAAATAAAAATTAAAAGTTAATTTTTTTTATCTCATGCTTAACACTTGAATTTGACCCTAACACTTGAATTTAATTCAGGTTGAAATTCAGGCATCAGTTGCTAGAAAAACCAACAACTAGTCTTGAAGTTTGAACCCATTTGGGGGTCCCACTATTCTAGAATTTTTACTGAGAGGTGGGAAATCTCTCTATGGTCATCTGACAATAGCCTCAGGTCTTAGATTATATAAAAAAGGATGAAATAAAATACAAAAAGAAAAGACAAGTTTTAACCTCAGGCTTAATGCCTAAAATGGGAGCCAACGCCTGAATTTATGCTCAATGCCTAAATTTTAATTAGCATTAAAATTCAGGCATTAAGAGGTATAGGGGTCCATAAGGGTATTTTGGTACTTGGGGAAGTCTTTGGAGAATCTTTGGGTCTATGTGTGGCTTCAAGGAATACTAGAGGTCACTACGGTGGGCCCCAAGACCTGATGCCTGAATTTATCTGATGCCTAAATTTTAATTGGCATTAAAATTCAAGCATAAACTATTGGGCAAAAGTCCAGTGGCCTGATTCTTCACCAGTTTGGACCCCTTAGGGGAATTGGAAATTTCTCAAATTTTTTATTATGAAAGAGAAACATACTGTACATGATATATAAAAAGTTTAGATCAAAATGATAACTACAAAATTCATTAAAAAAGTGTAATAGGGCTTGAAAGCAAAAAAGTTTAGAAAACCAAGTTTTAGGGCAGAGTTGGGGACTATTCCGGGGCCTAAGTCTGCTCTAAAATTTATGAAATTTTTATGGGGGGTAGGCTACCTATACAAAAGCCTCCCATTAAATTTTGATCCCATTTGGCTCTCTAGAAAAATTAGAAAATGTTTGACACTATGATATGGTCAGAAATAAACCCTAACAGGAATAAGTTTTGTCTCCACTGTGTAACCATCTTTAAGAGGTGATTAAGAAATGAAATTAGGGCATCATGGCAGCATGAGAGAGATGTAAAAATTACATGGAAAGAAATTAACTAATTACCTAGGGGTTAGGGTTTAGGCCTACCTTAACCAAGGGTTGGGGTTAAGGTTAATGTCTTGAGTTTTTCCCTTTTTTTCTTCATCTTTTTCTTTTCCTTTCCTTTTGTTTTTCCCTCAAAAAATTCTCCCTATTTAACAAAAAATGGGGGTATTTATAGGTTTTTTTGGAATTGATTGGAGAGCTAGGATGGAGTTTGGGGTCATGGGGGATCAATGGCTAGGATGACAAGGTTTGGAGGCCAAGGCATCCTTCTTATTGGTGGAGATTAATCTAGGGTTGAGATTAGAGATTGAGTGGTTAAGTAAGGGATCAAAGGTTAGGATTAAAATTAGGGTATGTAACAAATGGAGGTCTAGGATATAGTTTGGGGGTTGGTTAGATCAAGGGTGGAAAATAAAGCTTAGCCATAAAACTACTCACTTTGATTGGTTAAGAGCAATGAAGGGTTAAAGTTATTTGTGCTAGATGTAGGGTTAGATGAAGGTTGTAAAGATATTTAAAATTCAGATTTTTTATCTAGGGAGGGTGTACAAGGGTGCACAAGATCAAGGGTGAAGAATGAAACTTGGACACAACTCTATCCACTTTGACTGATTGATAGAAATCAAGGGTTGAAAGTGCTTGTGCTAGATGTAGGGTTAGATGAAGATTACATGGATACAAGATTAAGGGTGAAGAATGAAACTTGGCCACAAATTTATCCACTTTGACTGATTGATAGAAATCAAGGGTTGAAAGTGCTTGTGCTAGATGTAGGGTTAAATGAAGATTACATGGATATATGAAATCCATGTAATTAAATTTTAGAAGGGGTGTATGGGGTATACATGATCAATGGTGGAGAATGAAACTTGGGGAGCAAACCATCTCTTTTGATTGGTTAAGAGGAATCAAGGGGTGGGATGAGTTATGTTAAATGTAGGGTTAGATGAAGAGTTGCATAGATAATTAAAATTCAAGTCTACATGGGGTGCACAATAAAGATCCCCATCCAAAGGCTAGGGCTTAAAGCTCTTAATGTGAATGCATTAATGAACATTAATGAGCTAAAATCCAAAGAGAATGAGCTCATTAATCTCTAATGAGTTAATTCCATGGGAAATTTTTCTATTACTTGGCTATCTCACCTTTTGGGTTCCTGTGCTTGAAAACATGCAAACTTCAAAGTACGTTTTCAAAGTCTTGGATGTTCCAATCGCAATGGATCAGTCAGAAGTAAATTATGATAAGGGTAGACTGGTGGAATTAGGGTTTTATTAACTTCAAAAACTCTCAAATAATTATTAGAAGAGTAAGATGGTAAAATTGATCTTTGAAGTATTCAAACAAAAGGTGACCCTCAGATTTTTTGATACATAGGTTCAAACCACTCTAAATTATGATACCCAAGTAGAAAATTGGACTTAAAACTCTTTTCTTTTTTTTTTTGGACAAGTATGAAATCTTGACTAGAAATACCACTAGGATTGCCAGAGGTTTCCATGAAAAAATGATGGGTCACAGAGTATTAAAGTTTAAAGAGTTGAAGCCACAGGAATTGATAGTCTGACCATTGGGTTCCCGGGCAATCTCTGGTAGCTTTTTGAAGAAGGGTCAAACCGAGTGAAGAATGGTATTTTAGGCTAGTTTGGGTTTGCAATTGCTCCTATTTGGAAAACATTTTTTTAAGGATAGAGAAAAAACAGAGGAAATGGGCATGACCTTACAGGATTCTGATTTTGGGAAAGTTCTCGGGAGCTCACCGTGTACCAAATATAGACAAAAGGGGTTTTGACCTAATTCGGTGTGGTGATTAGGCCTGTAGAACTTTAGAATGCGACTGGTCGGGGTAACAATCATTTAAGGGCCTCAGAGCTGTTGAGAAATGGCCATTGATAGACTAAATTTTGGATTTCTAGTGAATTTTTGGGGTTTGTACGAAGATCTAACAGTTGCCCCAAATATGCTACTCATTTTAAAGTAATTGGTGGAATCAGAGTAATATTGGTCTTGCAAATGCTCCTGTCTATTGGGGAGATTTTCAAAGGCCTTGCCAATCTGGAGAGATTAACACTGACTGATCAAGATTTGGTCATCCGGGGAACATCTAGGACTCATGAGGTCAAATGCAACCATAACTGACTTTTTATACATTAGAGAAGCTTTGAGAAATTAAAGGGGTCTGAGACCTCAAATGCCTTTTTTCTGAGAGATGACTTACTGAAGGTAAGACAAAAATTGAGAGACGATCATCAACCTTTTTGAATTTGGATGTCGGATAAATCTTTGAGAGCTTTTAGAGGTTCATTTTCCAACTAGAGGTTCTCAAAATTTTAGAAATTGGTTGTTGCTAGATTTGAAGAGGATTTGTTTTGTAACAAGTTTCTTGAAGGTGGTTGATATTGGGGTGTTCATAATCTAATATGACACCATTCAGGTGAAGGGAGAAGATTTGGAGGTTCTTTGAGGGTCTAGGTGTTAACTTTGAAGGCAAAAGGGTAAATGGTAATTTTTTTACCCGTGATGCTCCCTATGGGAATGCTTATGGAGGCTAAACAATTTTAAAGACAATATGTTTGGTAGTCTTGAATGTGAACCCTCATAGTATTGTTGTGATTCTTGGAGAATTAGGGTTTGGCCTAGAATGGTGTACTTTGATTGATCTTTGTGATTGTACTATACATGGCATGATATGGACGATGTTTCTTACGACCAAAGTATCCAGGGAAAATTTCACAAGGGATGCCTAACCTCCTAGAGTCCAGACTTGCTCTCCCTAAACTGGGCTTGTCTATGGTCTTGATGCCTAAGTACTGCCTTGATACTCTTACATTCCATTAGATGAACCAAGTCAAAATTTAGGTGTTGACAACAGTAATTTATTTATCATTTAGCAACTTAGGAACCATGTTCCTCTATCTTTGCTAAACAAGTTAGAAGCCTCTTGTTTTTGAATGCTTTCTCTAAAGCAATGATTTTACACTTCACTTATAAGTGAATATTTTCTTGGAATGTTTCTAAAATTTTAGTAAATCTTATTAAGCGAATTTACATTCATTTTTTCACTTTAGAGCCTGATACTACTATTGTAGTTTATAGTTACATGTTCTACCACAATATCTCTTAGATATTACAAATTAATGGCCTTATGTTAGTTAAACTTCATGAGCTTCCACTTAACACTCATTGGTCATGCTGTATCATAATTTTATTTAAGTCATTTATCAATTTCTCTTTAATAAATTGATAATAACTTAAAATTGTAGTATTGTCATAGTTTGAGTAGGCATTATCACATCTATTTTGCATTTATTTATGC
>JAOXJP010128992.1:0-13648 GCA_025762735.1 Platanus orientalis | reverse complement strand
TTGTTGCTTTATACTAGTATGATTGTGATTACTACTTTGATATCTGTTTAACTTTGTATTGACCTTTGGACATGCTAATATTCTGATATGTGTTTTATTTCAGATTATTTGTAGTATGCTAGATTTCTTATAGGTTGGGACTAACCCAACCATTTATTTTTTAGACTGACTACTGTTACAAGTCCTCCATCTAAGGGACTCACTATGGCATCCAAAGCTTCTCTCTTTTATTAGTATCATTGTCACAAACATATGTTAAGACCCCCTTTTATATCGGGTCCTTATCTTTTATTTTGTGGACCTTCCCTTTGTATATTTAGGTGAGAGGACACCCTAATGATATTTTCATTTTGACTCATGACTATTGGACTATTGTGATCGTTGTGGCTTTTAGAGTACGTTTTCACATTTTGATATGAACATTTGAGATTAGTGAATATCAAATACATTTCTGCATTTATTCAAATATGATTATTAAGTTAAATGGACATAAAGAAAATAAATGTGAAAATGTGGACTATTAGATCTTACTAGTGGGCCCATGATTTGGGTCAATGTCATGTGACTATCAGCTTGTGGATTGTGAAAGGTAACAAATCTGAATCCGAGACAAATACAGATCTCATATCCGAGTCCGGGTTCAGGGGCGTTACACTTGAAGTGTCCACGCATTATGCCTCACTATGGGCATTGCTTTCAAACACAAGAGAAGAAAATTGGGAGAAGTCAGCACTCATGACCAATCATAAGGTTTGTGACCAATCATGAGTTGTGACCGATCACAAACTCCATGATCGGTCATGAGGAAAAATCTGTCAAATATTTGCATGCGAGTTTAAAACCCTCTGAGGGCTATTTTCCATAAGATTTTAGGCTTTTCTTCCTTATTCGAACCCCTTCCTCTTCTCCTCTCCTCCAAACCCTGGAAATCTTACTTCCTTTTCTCAAATCACACATCCCTTGCAAAATGGTTCTAAAAAATCTTGCTATGTGTGCTTCCAAATCATCTAAGAGTGGTTCTTCCAAACCATCACATGCCCTTGCTGCCAACAAAGGGAAACGACCATTAGAGGATCCTCTGGCCACTAGACCAAGGGCATCAACACTGGTTCTTCCTCTCCTTTCTATGATCCCCACAGTCAGCGAAAGTACGAGAAGATGTTCTCCTCCCAAACTTTCATCTATGAATGACCAGTAGAGATTATGGTCTTGAAGATGATCCAGTTCTATGAACAACTAGATACATGAGGGTGGATTCCTCTCTTCTACCTCTAGGGTTCGATTCAAGATGAGGAGGTGAGGATTTTCTATGTAAATGTTTTTTCCAAAGACTATGGAACCTGCTCCTTCTACTCTGATGTCTACAAAGTCTCGATTAATGTGAATCCAAAATTTATCTCTAGGCTTCTAGGAATTCCCCGTAAAGCCAATGGGATCCCATTCCTGATGAAGAAGATGTCTCCTCAGGACAAGAGAGATCTAATTGATCAACTTTGCATCGAGCATGTTCACTGGGGCAGTAAGCTCCCCTATCGCTCTTGCAAACCACTGGTGAAATTCCTTCACTAAGTCTTTTTGTATGTCCTTTCGACTACTCATCGGGTAGACCACACCCTTTAGATGGCATACCTCATTGACAACATCATCCAAGGACAGAGGATCGACTTCCCCGCAGTCATCTACCACACACTGATGAAGATTGCTACGGCTAGCCACTCCACGGGAAGCATTCCCTTTCCCGTTCTCATCACCAAGATCTTCATAGCCAACAAAGTGCCCTTTCGAGTGACTGCTAGAAGGAGTCAAAAAATCCCTCCCTTCACCGTAGGGAGTTCGTCGAAGATGGGCCTGGTTGAGATTGATGAGGGTGCATCCAAGAAGAAGACATACAAGTTAAACCCCTCCAAGTCTACCGCCGTAACCAAGAAAGGGTCGGTGATGTCTCTCCTCCACAATCTTCTGCACAAGGTTACTACTGTGATCCGAAACCAATGGTGCCTCACCACCAACCAAAAGTTGATTGCCACATGTGAGTCCACTCAAGAGCTCGACAATGCCCTAGTGCTTGAGTCAGCAAGTGTGAGTGATGAGAATTAACCTGAGTCCGAATTTGAGGATGACCTCAATGGTGAGGAGGATGGCGCTAATGATAAAGCAGATGATGAGGACAAGGATGTCTTTGATGATGATGTTAGGGAAGTTGCTAGAGATAGGGATGGAGCAGGAAATGCAAGTGTAGATGAGGGATCTCAGTATAAGGAAGGGGATATAATTGAGCCCATCTAGAGCTCTTAGGATGTTTTCTTTTGTGTTTATGGATTTCAATGTACAGTTCCTATGTTTTGGTTTGAAAATCATTGTGTCATTCTTGAGAACATGGGTCTTTCCAATTTGTTACTCTTAATTAAGGCTATCAATTGGGTTGGGTTGGCCTGAAGCCCAACATGTCTAGCCCGAAAAATAATCAGGCTGGGCCAGCCTTATTTCGGGCTGGGTTGAGTTTAGGCCTAACATTTAGGCCCGAAGTTTTATTTGGGCCGAGTTTGGGCACACTCAATTTTAGCACGAGGCCAAACCTGAACTAGTTAGCAAATAATAATTTTATTTATATGCTATGATATTAGGTCTATATATATATATATATTCTTTATTCCTTTTGGATCCATATATTTTAACAAATTTACTATCATCAAATAGTTCAAGTGTCAACTGTTAAAAAAAACTCATATAATATGCATTTAGGAAATATTATGGACCAAAAATCAACTTAAAAATTGAGGAAAAAGTTTTATTCAGGCAACCTAAACTCAGCTTGAAGCCCGTTGTTTTAAAACAAGCTAAGTTTTGGCCCACCTTTTAGGCCCGAAGCTTTATTTGGGCCAAGTTTGGGCTCGGGTAAAACATTTTGGGCTAAGTTTGGGCAGACCTCGGCTTGGCTTAGCCTAGCCCAATTGATAGCCCTACTTTCAATGTTCAAGAATGTAATCTATCTTTTTTCTATTTTATTTATATTACTTGTCTGCTAGGCTTTGCCAATTCATGGCAAAAAGGGGGAGAAATTAGTAACATAGAGAGGGACATGCAAGATAGGGGGAGTTTGTATGTTGGGGGAACACTGACACCTAAAAGTCATGCCAATACATAATAACAACTACACTAAAATGAATGTTTTGTATTGCATTGGCTTTCACAACATGTAATTAACACATATGCTTTATAGTTGCTTTTTCACTTACATATTTTGTCTATAAAGATTGAGGAAGGTATGTGTTTGTGTTGTGTAGGGAATGGGTCAAGCAAGATACTCATCGACTCAAACGTTTAAATTTCTTACTATTTTGTATCTGCAAAGGTCTTGTAGTTTTGGACGTATTTTGGGGGTACGGTCCTATGTACTTGGTAGTCTTGTTAGAGTCATCTCCAAGTAAAGAACTCCAAGAAGACTCAAGCCTTGAAGATCAAGACTGGAGGTTGAGTCTTTAGCATCCAAAAGGTAAAAGCATGCATGTTGCATGAGTAGGATCATGTATTAAGGATCACAATGTGCCTATGCACATGTAGGAAGTTCCCCTCAAGGACCAATGGGAGTGATCTCTTTTAAGAGACCCGAAACAGAATTCAGCAAAAATGTTGTCAGTGACCTTTCATAAAAGACATGATTGGTCACAGAGGTGATCAATCACAAAACCCATGATCGGTCATACTCATGTTTTTGACAAAATATTACACACCCAAATAGTGGGCCTCTTCTAGCATGATTGGTCACAACCTGATGGTTGTGACCAGTGTGACCAATCACAAAAGACGTCATCGATCACACTTTGGGGAATATGGGCATCCATGATTCTCCTAGGTGTGTGACCCATGTTTTATGACTGGTCACAAAACATAGGTCACAACCTGATGCTTTGTGACTGGTCACAAAAGCCATGATTGGTGAGGTTCGGAAAAAACTTGAAGATTCCAAAACTTCATTTTGAAATGAATGGCCCATGTTATTTTCCCATTTGAAAAGAATCAAATCCAAGGAATGGGAGGGCTCCTCAACCCCTACAAGAAAAAAAAATTCCTCTTTAGGGAAACACTTCAAATTTTCAAGAGAGTGTTATTGCCTTTTCCAAAAGAGAGCTCTTAAGAGTGAAAAACGTTTTCTCATCCATTGCTTGAGCTCTAAGTTCTACAGTCCCTCTGAAATCTCTCTCTTACTACCTCCTCTATTCTACTTAGCAAACATCTTGAGGTGAGGTATGTGTGGGAATCCCAAGAGGAAACCCTCTTTTGCTTCGCTAAGCTCAATGAGCTCTAGAGCCAAGGCTTGAAGCATTGTGGGATAAAGAAGCAAACTAGCTCTTCAAGGAGCACTCCCACTTAGTAAAAAAAACAATATTAGCCATTGAGTGGTAAGCTTTGTTTTCATTTTTATTCATTTGCACACATATTTCATTGCATATTGTTTAGCTTTTGTCAGAGACACCGGAAGTAAGTCTACACTCACCAGAGACACCGGGTGTAGTGACCAGCTTGCTTAGTGTAAGTAGTAAGGTTTTTGGTAGTGAGCTTTTGGAGAGTGGACATAGGGCATCGTGCTGAACCACTATAAATCTTATGTTGTGGATTGTTGTGTGTGATTGCTTGTCTACTTACTTCACTCTTGAATCCATATTTCTACTAGCATACCAACTGTTTAATATATTGTCCAACTAGCAACACCTTGGCACATACATTTGCATATATTTAAAGAGGTCTAAAATTGAATCAACAACAATCCAAACAAATCGGAAAAAAGGATAAATTAATTTTAAATCTTATTCACCCCCTCTAGGATTAACCTTTACGGTATTTCAATATTCTTGAAATAAATAATTTAGATATTCGTAAAAAGAGTCACATCAAATACACCCCCAAATATGAGACAATTAGATGTTTCCCAAAATAGCAAAAATTACAAAAAGTTACTATTTAAAGGTCTGGACAATGGATTTTGGGGATCTTCTGATCCATAAACTGAAATTTCATTTGGAACATCGTGGAGCTCATTGAACCAGTCATTTTGATTACTTGTGGGTCATGATCGGACATTGGGAGAAAAAGTTATGGCCGTTCAAAGTTTAGGGGCCAATTTTGACTTTTTATGATCAATATGCTTCATGAACCGGTTTGCAACTTGATACACTGCATCAGAAGATCATCTAAAGAAATGGATAGTGAATGGAAAATTTTAAATACAGATTAGAGTAAATAAGTCATATGATAAGGATTGATAGAAGATTAAAAATGACAAAAAATTTAGAAGACATATAACGGCTAAATATTAAGATATGAAAGAAATAAATAAGGCCAAAATTTGGGGTGAAAGTTTTAATAAATGTTAGAATAGGACTGTCGATCGGGTACAATACACGTGCCTAAGTCTAACCCGTAATTGTTCTCATCCCAAAATAGTTAGCTCAACTCGGCCCATTATAAAACAACAGCTTTGGGTCGAGTTTGGCCTACCAAAAGTGATTACGCCATGGATGACATTTGTATGTATAGGGTTAGAAGTGTCAAAAAGCTATTCATTTAAAAAAGTAAGTGTCTAAAATGATGTACCAAATTAAAAAGCACCCCGTCACAGAGTTTGATCAATTTTGGTGAACATTTGCTTTATCAAGGGATAACTTTGTATGGCTACCCTTTTTTCTGGGTAAAGTGCTAAGCTACTTTTATTGTTTTACATTTATTATCAACTACATTATATAATTTATATATCATATAGCATATATAATTTATTATATAATGTGTTGTAGTTTGGCTAGTGCATGTCCAAGCTCGGCTTGAACATTATTTCAGGTCTAGAATCACAGTCCAAACTCGGCCCAACCCGAACTTTCATTAGCTTAGCCTGTCTAGATTTCAGGTCGAACAAGTCAGGCTATAGGCCAGCCCGGCCTAATTGACTTCATAATGTTAGATACTAAAGATGGTCAAAAATTTTATTAGAATATAGAAAAAGAAATATAACAACTTAAATTGTTTTAGATGTATTGAAAGCGAGAATAAATAAAAGCTTAGTGAAGAACAAGGGATTTAAAAAAAAATGTTGGATTTACTTTTAAAATTATTAAAAGATCACAGAAGAGATGTTTGTTTAGAAAGAATCAATAACACCGATGAGATTAATGACCTAATGTGCTTCTGTGAGAAAGATAAAGACATTGAAGACTTTGGACAAAAGGTATCTTGACAAAGGTGTGGGAATGTGTCAGAGATGATGGCTCAATTTAGTTAGCTAAGTTATTCAATAAAAACATTAGACCTAAGAAAATAATGAATGGATGGAAAAACGCATCATGGTAGAAGAACAGGGGATATATTACTATGAAACTATAAGATAAAGTAATTGACCACAAGCTAGAACATAAAACTAGATGACCAAAACATCAGTTTGGATTTATGTCCCAAACATTAACAATGAAAGCTATTTTCTTATATATATTGATGGAAGAATCACGAACGAGTCCATTTATGGGAGTTTAGGTGTAGCACCATTAGGTGATAAGATGAGGGAAGGTCAATTGATATGGTTCAACCATGTGTGAGAAAAACAAACAATTGCACCAATTAGAATGAGTGAAATAGTGCAAGTTTAAGGTGTTAAAGGGGCAAGATGAAGGCCAAAATTGACTTGGGCTAAAATAGTGAGGAAAGACATGGGTGCATGTGATTTATCAGCACAATGACCCTAGATAGAGTGGAATGGTGGAACAAGATTCATGTAGCCGACCCCAAGTAATAGGGATAAGGCTTTGTTGCTGTTGTTGTTGAGGCAATTGATGGAAAAGATTAGAGCAAAGCTTTACATGGTCTTTCTTGACTTAAAGAAGCATTTGATGGATTCTCCAAAGCGATCATTTGGTTCTTTACCCAAAAAAAAGAGTCTTAGGTAAGTATTTTGACATAGTTAGAGACCTATTTGATGGAGTGTTAATGTTACAACAACTAGGGAAAGGACAAGCAAGTTTCAATCATATTACGTTTACACCACGGGTTAACACTGAGCTTGTAGCTTTCGTAGTGGTTATATGTAGGGTTGTCAATCATACCAGGGTGGGTTGGGATAAGTCCAGCCAAGCCTAGCCTAAAATTCAATAATACAAGGGCCCAAGCTAGGTCCAAGTACGAACGAGGTCAATTATAAAACTTCAATCTACCTGAATAGACTACACCACAAGCAGACACATAGAATAAATAAGATTAAAAGTGTCAAATAGGTGTTCATTTCAAAAAGTAGGTCTCTAAAAAGGTACTGAGTTAAAAAACACATCACTTATCAGTGTCACATATGGTCACATCAATTTTGGTCATAGAACAATTGCTTTTTCAAGATAGCCTTTGTCACGCTAACAAGATAATTAAGGCTGTCAATTGGGGCTGGCCAAAGCCTGACATGTTCAACCTGAAAAATAGACGGGCTGAGCCAATTGAACTTCATGCTGGGTTAAGTTTGAGCCTGGCATTAAGGCCTGAAGTTTTATTTGGACCAAGTTCGGGCATGTTCAATTTCATCCCGATACCCGGCTTGGTGCAGCTTAAAGTAGTATACAAATGGTGTTTTACGTTTTTTTTTTTTTTTTTTTGGTGGGGTGGGGGGAGTTAGGATATTAGGTTTGTATGTTATAGGAAATTTGCTATCATCAAATAGTTCAATGTTATTATCAACAACAACAAAAAAAAGGCCATGTATAAGTTGTTCAACTAGGCCCATGTAATAAGCATTTGAATTATGGGCTGAAGCGTTCTGTTTTAAAATGGGCCAAGTTCGAGCTGACTACCTTGGGACTCATTTAGACTCAGGCTGAGGTAAGATAGTTCGGCTTGACCTCGGCCCAGCTCAGCCCAGTTCGATTGACATCCCTAAAGATGATTTATATTATATAACATTTTTATAGCATTTATGATATATCATATAATTTATTATATATCATGTATAAAGAAGTTGTAATTCAGGTCAGGTTGGGTATTTCAAGCTGGGCTAAGGCATGCCCAAACTTGGCTTAAACATTTCTTTAAGCCTAGAATCGCATCCCAAACTTGGCCTAGCCTAAACTAGCGATAGCCTAATCTGTCCAAAATTTGGGCTGAGCAAGTTGGGCTTTGGGCCAGCCCAGCCTAATTGATAGCCCTAGTTATATGGACTATGGTCAATATTGTTTGCCAATGATATAGTGTTGATTAACAGGATTAAAAATGGGTTAAATGCCAAGTTAGAGCCATGAGGGTGATTTTAGAATCAAATTATTTTAAGATAAGCCAAATTTAAAAAAAATAAAATTATGAAGGACAATTTTTAGCAAAAATATGAGCATAAATGAAGGAGTAGCTAAGATCGACAAGCAAGAGTTACCCTAGAGTGGTCATTTTCTTTTTTTCTTTTTTTATCACTTATCCATAAAGAAGGAAAGATTGAATAAGGGTTATGAAATGAAGTGGTGCTTTTGGAGTATTGTGTGATCAATGATTCAGGAACGATGTTCTAGCAAAGCCATCTAAGGTAATTATTGAATAACAAATTTATTAATGAATTGAGTTTAATATGCACAAATGGTATTTGGTCTTTTTTTGGATAAGTATGCTATTGGGTCTTTATTATACCATGAGATTAAATAAGTTATTCTTAAATAACTTAGCAGAATATCAAGTATATGATAAACTCATATGTTGGAGATGCAATTATTTAATTCTTGTAAACCTGAAATATTCATAATTCGGTGTGAGAGTGAGCATCTCATGGATATGGTTTTCATACATAGCATTTTTATATTATAGAATAATGAAATCTCAATCATCAGGGTAATTGATTATCAGATTGTCTATAAATGTGTTAAAAAAACATATTAAACAGGATCACCCCAAGATTGTACCTTTTTTTTTTATAAGAGTACTGTTAAAGGTAGTATATTTTTCAATCTTAAACACGTTGCCTCCAGACTTGAGAGGTTTGTATTTTCAAGTATATTCTATATATTGCTCTGATTTTCCAATCAATGATGTTTACTAGGCTATATCATGGAGCTTTTTAAATAATTTACAATTTTGCAATGATAATATAAATGCTTAACAATAAGTTCATTGCCCTAACTAAAGGAGATAATCTAGTTATGATTCTAAATTTGATTGTACTAAAATTTAGAATCCAAAGATCGCTTATTAAAGAGTTTATCACATTGGTTTTAAATATAATTTTTGATAAATATTATTTCAGAAAATATTCTTGTAAAAGAATGTTTATTGTTATCCAAATGAAATAAATGTGACTCTAACCACATGGAAAATCATTATCGGGCAGGAGCTTGACAATAAATATTTTATATTCTATTGACCATTATAGGATATCATTTAGTGGAGGACATAATATAAGAACTATTCTTCAAAAAAGAATCTCGTTATTTAAAAAATTATAGGGTTTTATTAGCAATATATTAATGAAAGTGATTATAATTTGTGAAAGTCTATACTTTATTTTTAATTGACTTTTAAAAATAACCTATAGTCACATTTGGATAGGAATTGCAATAGTACTTTCTTTAGAGTTCAATGATATGGTTTTTAATAGTTAGTAGAAGTAAGATCCCATTGGATCCCACACATCTTTTTTTCCTTCATTAATTGGAACTCCATATGGAATTTCTGTATACCATAGTCAGGGGGAGAGGCCAATAATCTCATTCCCAACATGTATCCATAAAAAGATAGGAGAACAAAAGAAAAAGGTTTATATCCTAGTAAAGACCTTGATTGCTAAGGGAGATTCTTTAAACAATTTTTTTTAACTACAAAAATAGGGCTGTCAATTGGGTCAGGCTATCCCGAAGCCCGACTTGACTAGATCGAAAATTGGGCAGGCTGGGTGGGTTGAGTTTCAGGCTGGACTAGGCTCGGGCCCAAATATTAGGCCCAGACTAATTTTTGGGCTAGTCTCGGGTCCAAGTTATTTCAGCCCAATGCCCGGCCCGACCCGGCCTAAAGTGAATAAAATATGAAACCAGCTCGAAGCCCAAAAAATTGAGTTTTTGATTAATGTTTTACATTGGATTAATTTGGATGGTGAACAAAAAATGCTATTGAAGCTCTAAAACTTCTACCAATTTGGATGGTGAAAATGTAAAAGGGTTTGGTTGTTAGAATAAAGCAAATAAATTTAGAACATTTATAAATAAACATCGTTTTGGTTAAGTGGTTAAGGGCATAACAATTTTGTATTTATATGTCTCCACTCCATTTCGGGCTATCCGAACTTGGCCCGAAGCCTAAATAATTACAATGGGTCAGGCTCAGACAGAAGGGCCTTAGCTGGGTTTGAGCTTGGGTTTTTATACTTTGAGCTAGGCTCGGGTTAACCCCTGCCCGACCCAACCCGACCTGATTGACAACCCTAACAAAATACCTATAAATGGGTTTAATTAATATAATAATTTAATTAACAAAATTCTTCAACTGACATTAAATCAAACCATATATATGGTAATGATTTATTGTATTCTATGTAATAATGAATATCTATCTAAAAAATATGATGTGCTGATTTTTTTGTATATTTACGGAAGCTTTATTACTTGTGTATGATTTTTTTTCCATTAGTAATAGAAAAACTTTCATTAAAAAAAGTGGAAATACAAAAAAAAAATCAACCAAAAATAAGAAGAAATGGACCACCATACATAGTTTCATTAAAATTCTCACTTTTAACTAGATGGTTAGCAAGTTCGTTTTTGGGATTGGGGAACAAGAGAGAATAAAGGATTCATCTCTTTAACTAGATCCCTAATTTATGGACAAAACTGCCTAACTGCTTAGGACCATCTCTTTTAATCATTATTGTGATTCATCTCTTCCAACCAAACCCAAGTCCCCAAGTGTTATGCCAACATGGATTGAATTCAGGTTAACAAAAATTTAAAACAAAATGAGAATACATGAAAGAACAATCATACAAAACAAAAAAGATTACCTACATTCATGGGAAAAAATAATCAAGAAGCTTGTCACTATAGTGAAGATTACAAGTTACAACGAGTTCTCCCAAAACCCCAAAAAAATATCTCTAAACAAACCCTCTCAAAATCTTGTGCATTGGATTATATATATTATGGTGTGAATCCCAAGAAACTTTACTCCAAAGTGCGAGTTGAAATCACACAATAACCCTAAAGCAATCTAGTTCAAGCAGTCCCAAATTGGGTCAAAAAAATCCGGCCCCTTATTTTGAGTAAATTGGGTCGTTCTTCAGATCACATAAATGGGTTGCTTTGGGTTGAATTTGCAAAACAATAAGGGCTCTTATACCATAGATAAAGCCATCGCTTTTGCCTTTGAAGAATCACAAATCTCATCTAACCCATAATACACCCAAATGCATTGGCCATCACCATATTTCATAGCACCACCACAGCCTCCCAAGACTTGGGTTACCAACGCTAGAGTTGTCAAAATTCAGGTGAAGAAAGGCTAAAAGGAGGTTACCAGCTAGACATAAGACTCTTTTGAACCCTTCCATTGGATAAAGAATAAATCTTATAGTCGTAAGAATATCATTTAGTTGGATTGACTTAAGCTATGGAATCCACTACCAAATTTTCTATTCTTATCATAAAAAATGTGGTTATTTCTTTCCTTCTAAATACCCCTATGGATGAGCTGTTCCAAATGATCCTACCTCATAGGACCAAAAATATTGTGTTCTATTATTGCATAAGCTCCAAATAATCCCTAAGCAAGACCTAGAAATTTTGCATGTGATAGAAAAATAGCACCAAATGGATAAAAATACATATAATGAAGGAACAAGTGATTAGAAGATTATATTTTCTCTATATAAATAGAACAAATGTTGGAAGAGATCGTCAAATACATCATTCTTTTTTGTAACAAATCATTTGTGTTGGTTTTATTCAGAGCCACCAACCAAACAAATGCCTTAACGTTGTTCTCTATCCTCTTTAGCTTAAAGTATGAGCTACTTTTAAGGTATTTGGGACTCCTATTGGGTATAAATTCAAAGTTCAAGAGTTTTTAAGGTTTTGATAGTAAAAAATACAACAAAAAATGTGTTATGTGGAAGAAATCTTATATCTTGTTAGGGGGTTGCATAATCCTTTATTAAAGTTTCTTTGTATAATATCCCGGTGTATTATATTTCATTTTTTAATAATTTAAAAAAATGTGGTTGTAAAACAAGAAAGATTTAGAGATATTTCCTTTGGGAGGGAGGGCAAAAAAATCACCTTTTTAATTGGGGAAAGATTTGTCAATCAAAGGAAGATGATGGATTAGGGCTAAGGTGACTGAGGAAGAGAAACATGGCATTGATGGGGAAGTGGATTTGGTGTTTTACAATTGAGAGATAAAAGTTAGGCCAATCAGCTTTGTCCAACAAACATAGGACCTCTTCTAAGGGTTGACACAATGGCCTTACATTCCTTTTCCTAAAACCTCCAATCTTAGCCCTTGAAAAGTATCATTGTTATCTCTCATTATTTCATTTATTTTACGCATTTTGATGTTTGCATTGGGGATATGATTAGATTTGAAAGAGATATTTGGTAGAAATAATTCCCTTACAAGTATCCTTTTCATAGCTCTATGTAGTGTTCAATAAAAACACCTTGGTTATGGATATTCTTGATCCTTCTCACTAATAGAGTATTTCCAACCTCTGTTGTCATAGGGATCTATTCGATTGAAAGGTAGATTTGTTGCCACCCTTAAGGAGAGTTTTACTATATTATTTTCTCTATCTTTCCATTTTATAATATCTCCTTCCATTAACGTATTAACCCCAAACAATCTAATATAGTGAATTGATTTCTTGAAGTATCACAAGGCCATGTAAATTATTTAATTTATAAAAAATATGCAAGTGCAATTAGAAGCAAAGTGAAGAGAATATAGCCTTTTCTTTTGTATGTCCATGAGTTTAGATGAAAGATATTATTTGCCCATAATATTAGCTTATATTGGGGATATTTGTCAAAGCTGATATTTTTTGATAAAAATTAATCACCTTCTAATCATATGTCAAAACCTTAAGTGTATTGAGAATACGAAATACTAGGCACATGATTGTTCAAAAATTATAATTTTAGGATTTGGGTATCCAACAATATTTAGTTTGTTAGGGATACATTTTTTTTAGGATTCTTGAGTCCAAGCATGACTACCTTAAGATAATATAAAATTATTTATATTGGAGAGAAAACATCTAAAAGATCCTTAAGAAAAAACTAAAGAAATTAATTTTCATATAAATATGAGTTCATATTTTCATTTGTAATGGTGTTATTTTAATAATTTTATTTAAATTATTAATTTATAGAAAATAATAGCTTATTATGGATTGAAACTAATTGCATTTTGATAACTGTTATTATACTAATTTAGGATTAATGTTTTAGTGATAATCGATTTAATCGATTATAATATATGTCCATAATTATTTTATTCAATACAAAGTTGATAGGTACCCATTCTTGAATTTTCATATATTATTAAAATGGGAGCTTGTATTCGCACCTCATGTTTTTGTAAGGACACCTCACTTAACTATATTACCAAAATACCCTATCCTAAAATGACAGTTATAACCGTAATGACATTAAAAAAAAAAAAA